>APFE030853024.1:119681-155440 GCA_000404065.3 Pinus taeda | reverse complement strand
AAGGTATAAAGAGAGGCGCATAGGATTATTAAATTGGAATTGCTTAATTTTCTAGAAGAGTTAATTGGTTTGTGGAAAATCTTGTTTTCTTGGACTGGATCATTGTGCAATAACTTTTCTTTAGATGTTTTGTTTATATCTATATTACAAGGAACACATTGAATGTCTTATTTCATTTTAGAGTAAGTTAATTACCCAAAATCAAGAAACCCCTATAGATGGCCAATCATATACGAAGCTTGCTAGTGACCAAGGCAATAACCACCATGATTGTCCCCTACCAATATATTTCATTGAAAACCATAATTGTATATTGCATTTCGAAAGTCAAAACATAATATTAGAAAACATGTTGATATATTGCTATTAAAAAGTTAATTCCATTAGAAACCATGATATTATTATTATATTTCATAAAAAATAATATACATATATAGAATGATACTACATTGAAAACCATAATTGTATATTGCGATTAGAAAGTCAAAATATAACATTCAAAATCATGCTAAATATGACATTACAAACCTTAAATGTTAAAGGGAGAACTTAGAAGTTGGAAATTAAATAACCACAGCCATTCCCAAGACCATGTCTATAGAGAGGTTGAAAAACCATGGTCAATGCCAAATTAGGAGGCCAAAAGGCAAAAGCAAAAATAAGAAAATACCAAATTGTTACTAACATTAAATGTAGCAAGAATAAAAGAAGCACTTCTTCCCCATGGATGCCTTCTTGATTGTGATCTCACACTCGCCTGAAGATGACCACGCCTAAAGACGACCATCTAAACATGAACACGGACGCTCGCTTGAAGACAACCATGCTTGAAGACGACCATCTAAACATGAACACGCACGCTTGAAAGGAGGAACAACACACCGAACACTATACAGATCAGCTAATGAAGTGTTATAAGTTTTTGAAAATTTTGGAAGAGTTTATAGTGATGGTTTTGAACTTGTTGGACACTGGTTCATAGCACATGCTATTGTGTTAATAATATTTGACTAAATTATTAATTATTTATATATAATATTGATTAAAATTATACGTATACTTGACAAGACCAGAAGATTGGAGTTGACAGAATTGTAAATCGTTGTAAATTTTTGTTTAACAGAAAAGTTAAGGTGGTTTTTCCAAGTAATTTTCCAAATAAATTTATTGTTTATTTTGGTTCTGTGATTTTTCATACAAATTATTGTTCGGATCTAAGATTTAAATTAACAAGCAATTATAGTTACGAATCTACTACATTATTCAAACATCTAATATATCGAGCGAGTTTTTAATACTGAGTGTCATTTTTTTTTATTATTTTCAAAGGTCCGGTACGTAAAGTTGCATTAACAAATCTAGCGTAACAATGTTGGAAATATGCCAAGGATCGGGATCGTCATTAAAGACACTACAATCCATGGAAATTTTCCCTAAGTCGTCCTCGAGAGTTGACTTATGAAAGATAGCGATTAAAAGATCAGGAACTGGTTGCCTTCCTTAGGGAAACTACCGAATAGAAGATGAGGAAACAGAACCGGTCAAACTTCTGGTCCTGAACATTTAATTGTCAAATTAGGGCGAACAATGAATAAAGTTAGGTCTAAGTCATGCATATGTTTATTTTTTGTACTTTCGAGGAGAGGAAAAACATAGCTCTCCTTGCTTGCTTGTAGGGTTTAATATATTGACAAGAATGGATATCTTAGGAGCCAACCTACTTTGCTTTGGTAATATATATATATATATAATATAGCTATAAATTTTTTGTTTGAGCAAACATTTAGGACTCAAATCCATTGGAAAATGTAGCAAAAGATTCCCAAAGCATCTATGCATCTCAATCATATGCTATAATAAACCCATCTTCTGTTGAAATTTTAATGCATAAACACATTGCAATCAGCATAAATACCATATTATAAATGCATCGCCCTCTCACAATCCCGCCATCTATTAATTCTTAATGACCATTCAATGCACGAATAATTTCATCGAGATGCTATAATAACTAACTTTTACGTCTTCTCAATGAAATTTCAATGCATGAATACATCTCATTCATATGCAATACCAAATCCATCTTTTCTTTTATCTAAGTAAAATTTCAAAAGCATGAACACATGCCATTTCATATGCACAATAAACCTAGCTTCTGAAATTTCAATGCTTGGATGCATCCCATTCATATGCTACAGTGAACCCATATTTTCCTTAGATTTCAATCCATAAACTCATCCATTCATGAGCCATAATATAACCACAAAAAACAAAACCCAGCCCTGCAATGCCAGAGCATTATCCCTATTAAAAAGCAAAGAAGTAGCAAATATAAACGTTAGTGTTCCACAGTCTTGACTGTGCAAACCAATCATTTCCATATGGAAAATCAAGAAAATAAAGATGATGACCAATTAAGGAGATGATAGTGACCCTTTTTCTGGCCTTCTTCGGCCGCCTTTTGCCCAAGAGGCTTCATGCTCGCACACATAAAGAAGAATGTCAACTTCAAAAGAACAATTCACTTCCTGTCAAACTCAAACCATGCTTTACACAATTGTTTCCAAAGGATGGAAAATGAAGTTGGGAAGTCCACAGATTTGATCGATCGCTCGCTAACGCTGCAGCATTGCCTCGATTGTCTCCTCTGCGAGCCTAGCCTCTAGAGGCAAATCAAAGAGTGGAAGTCAAATTTCGAAAAGCTCTTTACAGAGCTTCAAACCGACATTTCTGTGAGAATGCTTGAGGGATTGTTACGTCGGCACTGCATCAGAAAGAGCTATTACTTCAAGATGCACCAGATCACTGCTTTGGGGGTTTGGGGATTAAGTCTGCAGAGATACAGCTAAAGAGTTGGCCGCAGGTAGTTTTAATTGGTGTATGGGGTATATAATTTAATACTAATTAGTGCTTGCCAAAGCCACGGAAGAATAACAGTGCTTTCCAAAAGCCATGGAAGAAGAAGAAGAACAACAACTGGCAGACCAAAGATAAAAATATCTTTGGAGGCCAATTTGGTAATTTCTTATTTTTGTTTTTTCTTTCCGGCCTCCTAATTTGGTATTGACCATGGTTTTTTAACTGTCTCTATAGACATGATCTTTCGAAATGGCCGTGGTCATTTAATTTCCAACTTCTAAGTTCTCCCTTTGACAATTCAATATTCCAAAACTCTCTACTGCTTGAAGGTCTCGATAATGCCTTGCTTTTACTTGTAAAACCTCTGGAAATTTTTGTCTCCATAATGCCTTGCTTTTGCTTGTAAAACCTCTCGAAATTTTTGTCCAATGTTTTGTATCCATGCCGATGTTAAATCTAAAAGCAAAATTAAAATAGAATAAATGAGCATCAAATTCATGGTTTAAACAGAATAAATGAGCATCAAATTCATGGTTCTGAATGGTGCATAACCTACACTGACCCTCAAAGGAATGATTAATAATTTTCTTTCCTTTAGATCCTACTCATACGTGACATAACAGAACTTGATAAAAGACTCTCAGCATCAAATCTCGTAGGCAATTTTACTACTTTTGGACCATTCACTCCAGAAGATTGATCTGTCACATGTTAATCTGAAGTTGCACAATTTTTCAGATCCGGAAGTACCCATCTTTTTCGTGGCTGGCTTCCACTTTTTAGAGTGGTGTTGAGAGATTTTCCAGGAAAAGCACCTCGAACTGTGGACTTAATGTCATTGGGGATGCCTGTATCAGCCACCTGTTTCCATAGGGATTGAGTTTGTACTCCATTCTTCGAATCATAAAATTCTTTCGGAGACAGAAGACAGTCTACAACAGTCACCATATTACCCTGAAAACATCCACACATGCGAAGGTTGAGAAAGCGAAACAGATGATTCTATACGGGTAACATCAAGAAGAAAAGGCCAAGTAATCCTGCCTGTTCCAAATCAGAAGCTTCAAAAGTTGGCAGCCTTAAATCGTCTATAGCCACCAGGAAATTCCTGACATTCTGGAACCGTTGATATGCAGAATGCGCAGCACCTTCAGTAGTTGCCAGGCCTGGTTTTGATACAATCTGCAAGAAATTGTCCCCTTCAAACGGTAAATCTGGAAATATTAAACAACTGACATAGCATAACAGAGACACTCGTGTTCACTGTAAGAACACTTCGAGATAGGTGAGGCCCATGTTTGCTTCTCCGCAAACCATAGAGGTATAGAATGTGCAAAAAGCCCTTGTTCGTGTACAGGAACATGTGCAAAAACCATTTTTCTTTCATTTGCAAAATCCCAAGAGATTGAAGATTTTCATTTGGAGAAGCTTGTTAAAAAAGTTTTTCAGTAACATGTAGACAAAAATTTCCATTCTATGTAAAATATAATATCCGCTGGAGTCTAATTGCTGAATTCATTATTGGCTCTAGAATGGAAACAAAAATTGTCTATTGTCTTAAACATGGGGAATAAACACATGGTAAGAAGGAGGTAAAATGTACCTTCGGTATCGAGCCAGGATTCAATTTATTCATGACCTGGCAAAGAATGCTCCCATTACTTAAGCATGCTCTCAAATCCTCTTCCGAAGGCTCATCAGGGAGATTTACTGTGGGGAACATGCCGTTAAGCCAAGCTGCCACATCAGTCCTTTGTGTAGCTAGATCACGGAAATACGACAACAGGTTACTGGTACAATGGTAAGAACAGAGGTTTTAAACAGATAAAAGTAAAAGAAGAGGAGTTTCTCAAACAATAATTCCTCTCCTAACTCCATTCATCGCAAGCAGCTGAACCAGATCTCCCTTATGGAGAGACAAGCCATTTAAAAATAAATAATACCTCTAGAAATCGAAAAGACTTGAAAAAAA
The DNA here is from genome assembly GCA_000404065.3 of Pinus taeda. Classification (NCBI taxonomy): domain Eukaryota; kingdom Viridiplantae; phylum Streptophyta; class Pinopsida; order Pinales; family Pinaceae; genus Pinus; species Pinus taeda. The sequence goes on along the minus strand of APFE030853024.1, from coordinate 150,609 downwards.
ATTCAAGATCCCTGCTTCTGCGGCTCTTCTTGAAGACATTTGTATGTTGCTCAATTTCATGGTAAGCTGTTGTTGGCAAGCGTGTTTGATATCGTCTTCAACTAGAGCTTCAGCAGTCTGAAATCCGTTTTGAATGGCATAATTGTTATTATTTCTATTATCGCCGTTACTAGGAGCGTTCGGGTTCATGAACTTGCTGTCGACGGTTGAACTGTCAGAGTAACCAAAGGAAGAGCTGTTGCTGTTCTCGAACGACGAATTCATGGCCAAAACCCGTCCTCAAGCCGTTCTCCTGGAGCAATTTGCGTCAATCTTTAAAAAATAAAAATATCTTCTTAGGCCAATTTGGTATTGTTGTTGGAAGCAGGAAAAAGCAGTGAAAATATGTTGTTATGCCAAGGAGAGCACAACAGAACTCTGAGATGAAAAAGAAAGCAATTCAACTAATATTTGGAAAAAATAGTCACACTTCAAATCAAATTAATGGTGGAAAGTGTCTGACCTGATCATACAGAGCAAAAATAAATCGCACAGAACAAAAATAAAAATGTTGACTATGGTTAATGCATAAAAAAGCCTATCAACCTAATTATATAAATAACTTCTGTAACTAACCATAAACAGCAACATTGTATTGTTATTCTATTTCATGTTTCTACTAAATGAATAAAACATGTGCATATTTTAATGATTTTCTTTTGTAATTAACGTCCGTCTTTAACAGTTTAACAGATTTCAAAATATAAGAAGCGAGCCGCCACCGTGGCGGACGTGGGCTTTTGCTTTAGTTGTATAAGCTTTGCCCTCTGTCATTATCACACCGGCTCAGGTGAGAAATTGTCATTATAATTTAATTTATAATATAATATTCGAAAACATATTCACATACAGGAAATATCAACGAACATTGCATACGATACGGCCGAGTATTAAAATTTGAATGCAGTGAAGCTCATATTATATTTTATTTATCATCACAGAGACTTATAAGGGCCTTTAAGTTGAAAATGTCGTGTCATTAATTTCCGCGCACAAGGAGCCGCCGGCGAATAAGTCCCGAATGTGGTCCTCAATGTTCGCGCTCCATACAAGGACGAGTTTCGCGGTAACTTAATAAGTCTATTTTCGAGGAGGCCTATTTTAGTAACAATCTTGTCTCATGCTATACTTTATTCGACTAAACTAATTTCAGTAACAATCTTCCCTCTTTAGAATTTCGTGATCTTTATTACAGATTTTGAAAGTATTTGGATCTATTTAAAAAACGGCAAAATGTGTGATGTAAAGTTGTATAACCTTAGAATTTGGATGATGAAAACATGTTTTGAGTTTTAAAATTTTGATTACATTAAGTTTTAGTTTTAATTTGAAAATGGATATAATTTAAACTTAATTTGAAAATCGATTTACGATAATATTTTATTTAAAAGTATGTGATTTTTTTCTTATAACCAATAAATTATAATAGATTTGTCACTCTTCATTAATAAAAAAAACAAATGATACGTTTACAACTTCATAAAACAACATATCATAAAAATAACGCTACATGTCAATTCAAAAACATACATAAATTTTAATAAAAAAATGATAAATTATCAATATATGTAAATATAAAAAGCATTTTATAAAACTGTTGGTGTTTTCTTGCTAAAGGAATATAAAAAGCATTTATTTTCATAAAGCTTTTTTATATCTAAATCGTTCACGTCTTTTCGAATTGAAATATTTTAAGCTTTCCTTCTTATCCACGACTCCCGTCCACGCCTGGAATTTCAAATCTCTTCTGCTGGCAAATGATTCGAATTGAAATATTTTAAGCTTTCCTTCTTATCCACGACTCCCGTCCACGCCTGGAATTTCAAATCTCTTCTGCTGGCAAATGAAAATTTGATAATGTTGTGGTATTTTATATGTTTTTTATTTTATGAAATTTTGATGATGTTTTGGCATTTTTCATGTGTTTTATTTTAAGTTCTACATAAATTTGTGAGTGTCGATCTCTCTTTATCTAGAAAGTCTCTTTAAACTACTCCTGCATCTCAACTTCCTTTAATCTCTTTTTAAGTGCATTGTTTCTTCCTGAGCATGTGTGTTTGGCCATGTCTCCACTTCCTTTAATCTTCCTCTTAGAGTGTCTTGTTTCTTCCTAAGTTAGCATACATGTTTCCCCATAGCATACAACCATATTTTTAAGGTTTTATAAAGATTTTTAGCCTGTGGGAGTTAATAGTTTTGATTATGTACATAAATTTTGACATGTCAAAGAAACTAAAGAAAAATTTTGACTTGTGAAAGAAACTAAAGAAAGTCATAAAATTAAGATGATGAGGATCCTCAACCACTAGTAGATGAGAGTTATTTTTTTTAAATATCAAGAATTTAACTACTATCCATTTTCATAATTTATTTAAATCCAATAATCTACTACATATGAATTTATTAAATATATAATTACATGTTTAACTATTTCTTTATAACTTATTTTCACCAAATATTTTATTTACAGATGGGCACACACATCTTTGTTTACTCATTGCATATTTTATTTACTGAATTATCACCCAAATCTCTTTATTTATACCAACATAACTTTAATCCCTATAAGTTCACTTTCAACCAACTCTAAACTATTTGAATAATAAATCCAGTAACCATAGCTAATATTTTTTTTAAATATTGTATATCCTTTCAACTAATTTGATATCCATTACACATATTTGGAACACATTATTCCTAAAACCATGAAGCTAAACAATGTTGATATCAAGCAAACTCTGCAATCTACAAGGTAATCAACTCATCATGTGCATTTGAACATTGTTAAATAATCATTTTCATAATATCCTAAATATGAGTTTATGGTGTCCTCATCTTAAAAAATTAAATTCACATTACTGTCCACATTATAGACTAAATATACAATCTACCAAGGTAATCAACTCATAATCTACATTTGAACATTGTTAACTAATCATTTTCATAATATCCTAAATATGAGCTTATGGTGTCCTCATATTAAAAAATTAAATTCACATTATTGTCCACATCATAGACGAAATATACATTGCATCATACCATTACTTATTCTATTTATGTACTTAATACCAGTTGCATCCTCCAAATACAAAGATATTATAAGCGGTTGACGTACATTAAATAAATATGAGCTTGTAACATCTTCAATAATTATTTTTATTGTAAGAGAAGTTTTACTTAATAATTATATAATTATTTTTTTAAAAGAGAAATTCACTATCGTAAAAATAATGTTGGTTTGAAAGCATTTAATAAAAAAACTAAAAAAAAATAAAATTAATTAAAATAATCAAAGCACTCAAACATAAATAGTCAAAATAAGCATGGGCAGTTTTCAAGATGGTAATTGTGTGCTTCACCATGGAATAAATCACAAGCTATTTTTCTAATATCTAAGATATTTTTTTAGCTTTGACATGATATATTATTCCCCTCCTAAATTTCCTTGGAAAAAATGAACCTCAGATAAATTCATTTTGACAAGCCTATGGATAATTTCACAACATCTATTTCAGCGAAAGCAAATACTAAGGAAGAAAGAAAAAAGTAACAATTGAATGCAATTGAAATTGATTGAAGAAGGAAACGAAAACAAATACTAGGAAAGAAATAAAGAAATAACAACATAATTGAATGAGATTGAAACTGATTGAAGAAGGCAACTTACTTAGGTCTTGCAAACTCGTAAATATTGTCGATTTTGAAGTAAATGATTAAGTTAACTTCAATAGAAAGCTACAACATTTTTTTTAGTGACCTATCCTTGCATTTCAAGAAAATAGCATGGCAGTGACTACGGTTTTGAATGAGTTTGAGGTCCCTTCTGCTTACCCCTTCTGAGTGTTATTTTGTTTTGGGTTCACTTGGGATGGTGAGTAGCAATGGCAGACCACCTGTTTCCTAGTAGAGCATGCAGTTTTATAATAGTCTACTCTTCCTACATGCTGAACTTTGCCCCTTGATATTTGGCCTCAGATAGTTAACCCAATGCAATCTGGAGCTCTCCTCGCATCTCAGTAACCCAACTTTCTACCATATAGCCTTCTAGCTACCATGGTCGTGCTCTAGTATGTAAGTAACGAGCTTCTGGTCTTCTTGGGCGTTGAGGGGCCCTTCTTGAGCCCAACCTTTTCACAGCAAGGATCCCTACCTATTATTTCTGATTTGGTGTGGCTTCTGATAAGCCTCCTACCCCTTTCTAACCAGCAAAGATGTTGTAGAATTAAACACTGCAACACGTCACCAGGTGTTCCTCGGCTACTTTCATTTCTCAACTGCACTTCTTCGTCGATGTTGGAAGATGACAGTAATCAAACAAGAAGGAGAGTGTGGAACGGTTGAGGGAATCCTCATGAACAAAAACAAGCCCACTACCCCTTCTGAGTGTTATGTGTACCCAAAAACGCATGTATATTTTTAGTATTTTGCAATCACGTATTGGTTTAGAATTATATGGCTGATTTCACATTCTTGACGTAGACTAGTTAGTAGCTTCCTTGAATGTAACACCTAGATTACAATCTAGTTGTTTGTAGTTGCCCAGGGGCTAGATCTCCCTTTATAAAGTTCAATTCTACAAAAGGACTATAGCCATATATTTTTTTATCTATTCAAATCTATGAAAGTGTATAAGCTCCAGCACCATGTGAGCCAAACGTACTATATGCATTTGCCTTATGGCCCTGGGCCTAGTCTTACTTTGGGGAAAAAAAGACGGGTACTATAAATTTTAAAGGGAAAAATCCCAAATTAAACGTCAAAATGATGGTTAATGATTTATGAGGCATGTCAATTTTGTTAGGTAAAAATTTATAGAGATGGTCAAATACATCTTAAAATATGAAATACGTCATGTGAGACGTCAAATTTGAGGCCTATTCTTATCTCTTGTCATGAAACTCTAAACTTTATTAGAAATAATCTTATAATTTCGCCATGAATCAATGACCATTAATGAGACATTGAAATTCATGTAATGGACAACCAACCAAAATTTGATACTCAAAAACAAAACAAAGTTTTAAGTTCTTGATGATGTGTCTGTGAATGGTGGAAACTAACTAGAGATGTTGCGGGAGTGAAGCCGACATGACAACCCATATTTAATAGGCCATATGCCGATTAATGAGGTTGAGTTGTATATAACCATCCCTAGACTATGTACTTGTTTAAATCTTAGGGTGGACATATAGTGGCCATCTATATTAATGGGTCTATAGACTGGGAAATAAGTATTGTCAATTGACACATCCTTTTCGAGACTCAACAAAGTGGCATTCCGGTAGGCTCAACATATTGTTTTCACTTATTCATATTTTCTTTATTTAACTGTTAAATATTGATCATTTGAAAATATGAGGATGATTATTTAAATTTTCAAATTGAATTAAAACTTTATATATATGAACAATTTCAAATAAATTGAAAGGAAAAAGAGTTAATAATTTTGTTGGTTGAGACTCCAAAATAAGTATTGCACTATGGGACACCCACAATACTAAGGCTTTAAGATAAAACTTCAAAATAAGTATAGACTTATCCATAGTGGATATTTGGACTTATTAAAAAAAAATCCATCTATGCCTTCAATTGCTCCATCTACTTCTACATTGTACAAATTTAAGTATCAAGCATGACAAAGGTTGAGACTCACATGACATGTTCACACCCATGGGCCATTGGTACTCTATATAAAACAATAACTGGCTTTTCTTGTTTATCTAGGTGAAATAGTTATTTTTCATTTTATTTTGAGAGTTTCCTATAGTTTCTTTAGTGTTGGCACACTCATGATATATCTCAAACTTTAGAAAATGGGTCTATTCATTAGCTTGATTAGAAAACAAATCTATTTTCTGGTTGGATATGGAAATCTCAACTGTGTGGCGACCAAGGGTATGCTTTTTTTGATACATTCACACTTGAATCTAAACACAACTAGGTTGTGCCTTTTAGGTGTTAGCATGTCTATCAGAAAACTTTATTCTTCTCCTTTGTCAGAAGATTATGAATTTCTTCAAATCCATGTCTACATATTATTTTTACATGAAATGTTAGAATACTTTCAAATTCTTATTTAAAAGTGGCTTCAAAATTGTATTATTACGTATAAAGTTCTCATTATGTTCAACTCATCAAATTGAAACCTAAGATCAATTCTTCGTCTTCAAAATACATTATGGTTAATGGGTTTGACCAAGTTAATGGGTTTGACCAAGACACTTGACAAATCTTCAAGAATGGTTTAGCATAATTTGTAAAACCTTCGAAATTATGTAAATGGACTTGGAGATAAGAGAGAAATGGATGTTCTAGATTTGTGTGAGTTCTAGCGTGTTGTTCTAGAAAATATTGTTTTCCAATGTGAGTGAGTTGTAATTGAGTTAGAATCTTCATCTTCTAGGCTAGTATGAATCTTGATTCAATTGACCCCATCAATATGTAATTGGGCACATTATCAGGTATTTGTGTGTGTGTGTAGGCTTGAGCCTGAATTAATACAAGTCTTATTTGATCAATTCTCTGTGATCCACTTCCAAATTGTCTTGCTACAAATGTCTCCCATATCCTTAACAATGGTTTCAATGGTGAAGAGTACAAAGGATCAACCCTCACTGTGCAACTGAAACTCGAATGGCAAAATAATATTTGTGAAATTGAAAGGTATGCCCACTACCTTGATTACCCCAACTCACACATTGTTAGGAGGAGGTATCACTATGAATATTTTGTTTTTAGCTTGATCGTGGCTCATCTTCAGTTTAACATGGCTAAAGAGAGGTGTGGTTAAGTTATACTAGTGTGACTTAACATGTTTTGTTTCAGGGCATCATATTAGATCTGGTTGGAATCCTACTTTGTTAACAAAAAAAAGGGCTTGTTTTCCATGAATGCCTCATCATATAAAATGATGTTTTTGGAGAGTCATTAAAAGGAAAAGGTTGAAGTGATATTATTGAAGGCTCATTTAATTTTTGAAGGACGTGATGAGTCATTCCTTTTGTGAAAAAGAGAAATTATAATGTCTTCATAGAATTTTCTAATAATTTTTATTTGTATTTGGCTCCTTAAAAAATAAAAAAGGAAAATCAAAGCAGTGGAAGTGTGATTAAATCAATATTTTATAGGTATATTGGATCTGGTAAATCTAGTAATTTGTTGTTATCGTTGATTGACATGAATTGTAAGCTAATCGTGGTCAAATAAATTATAGAAGACAATAGGAGCATGCATATCAATGATGGGTCGACAAAGGAGTCTCGAACGAAGAGAACTCAAGTAGATTAGGAGAAAGAATTAAAGGCAAGAGGCAACATATTTTGTAGAAAAATATTGAGTGGTACCAACTATAGCCAAGGAACATATCCGTGATGAAGACAAGAATTGGAATGCATATATGGAACATATCAATGAAGATGAAGAACAAATCAAGCCAAATAAAGTTGAAGAGATAGAAGAGATATATGAAGAATTGAATAGATTAATGCCAATTTTTCCATATTTTGCAAGTATGAATTATAGACTTTGGGAAAATAAAATGGAAGGGTTACTTTGTTCATATCATTTATAACATTTTTTCAAGAAGGTTTTGTGAATCCCAATGATAAGAGAATGGATGCATTAACAATATTTCTTATTATTTCAACAATGTGGATGACAACATTCTTTCTAGTATTTATATGAATTTTGTCTAGCCAACATTGCAAAAGTGTTTTGGGACACTCTAGAGATGAGGTATAGTGAAAAGGAAAGAGACACCCTAAAATATATTAATACATTAGAAGGAACTTATGTGTCTGAAGCATAGCTACAAGAATAAATTATAGAGAAGGTTGCAGAAGAAGATAATGAAGATCCATCAAGGAAAATCATTGAAGATAAATATGAAGAATGTGAAGTGGAGATTGAAGAATTTAAATTTAAATATGATGATGAACATCTTTCAAATATATGTTTTTTCAAATGTTGTAGCAGAAGAATGTCATAGATAAATTGTTGAGTGGAAGAGTAATCAAGAATGAATAAGATGAAACTGATTACAAAGATTCCGATGCAGAAATGAATGAAGATATGTTTATAAAGAATAATGATACAACAAAGGAAGATAGAGATGAAGAAAGGGAGAAAAATATCAACAAAAAGGAAAATAAAATAACTCAAATAATGATGATTTTGTGAATCTCATTAATGTTTATAGTGTGTACATTTTGGTAGTATCCAGGAAGAAGCAACAGAAAAGGAAGAAGAGGAGAATTCACTTGTAATATATATCTACAATCAAGATTTGGAATCTACTGAAGGCAACATGAATGAGGTGGAAAGTGAAACAATCAAAAGAATTGTTATGTATTGAAGCCCTAGAGAAAATAAATATTATTATGAATTGATGTGACAACATTCCACTAAACAATACTTCAAAACTTTCGATGATGGAAGTGAACTTGTTGAAAAAGGAAATGAAATGAATCAGCATCATTCCAATTGTAACAAGAAGCAATATTCAAAGTTCATGATCTAGAGTAAGAAGAAGAAGAGGCAAGTTGAAAACTTCAAAAATTGGAGGAACAAGTAAAAGAAGTAGTTCCATCAACATATTGTAGCAAATCAAGTCGAAGTGGAATAAATTTTAAGCCTGACTAAGACCAAGACCACTGGGCATGTTTTCTATGCATTTTATGTTCGAATATTGTTAGGAGTGGTAAATAATTAATTTCTCCATTAAGGGGAGACTTGGCGATAATAGTGAAATGAATGTTCTAGGTTTGTGTGAGTTCTGAGATGTTATTTTAGAATTCATTTTTTTCCAATGTAAGTGAGTTGTAATTGAGTCAGAGGCTTTATCTTCAAGGTTGGTATGTCCATCAAGTCAATTGATCCCATCACTATATAATGGGACACATTATCACGTATTTGTGTGTGTGCAAGTTGAGCCCTGAATTAATATAATTCTCATTTTATCAATTCTCTGTGATCCTTATTTGTTTAAGTAATAGCGACTATACATAATTGCACTAATTCATTAGCTAGTTTAGCATTAGGAATGGACATCGTTGAATATGTTTGATCTTTTTAAAATAATATAAAACATATGCATCTCTGAAAACACTTGGTTGAATCTTATTTTACGGTCAAGCCAGAATTAAAAAAATTATTGACACAAAACACGAAATTTATATTAATAAATAAATGTTTTTACATTAACAACAAAAAATAACAAGAACATGTAATATATGATATTTAATGATGGGTAAAAGTAAAAATCAAACGTCATGCCAAGGTCACTTTTAAAAGGAAACCCGTTTGTTGGTACTTGATTTGGCCCTCCTTTAGAAACTAGACCTCTCCATTGGTTCCGCCTTGTGCCTCCCTTTTCATATGGCTTCCTCTTATGTTCTATGATAAAAATTTGTATCCTTGAAACTACATGTTTGCCCTGCATATATATATTGTTATAACAATCATTATAACATGTAAAAAATCATTATTATATTACATAAAAAGAACTAAAAATCCTAATTTTAAGTTGATAATTGTAACAACTTTTAATTATAAATTAATAATTATTAAAAAAAAAATAATCTTTTAATTAAAATAATAAATAATTTAAAACAAAATGTAATGAATTAATAACTATATTTAATTATTAAGCAAAGTCTTTCGGTAGAAATCACATAAGAGAAATTTTTGCGCTATGGGTTTCGAATCCAACAAGTGTGGTTCATCTTCAGGACCAGATGATGAACCACACTTGTTGGTTCGAAATGTGTCGGCCAAAAATTTCTCTTATTTGATTTTTACCGAAAAGACATTGCTTAATTCATTATGGATCATAGAAACCAAAATACAGAAACTATATATTTAAATAATCAAAATAATCAAAATAAAAAAAATAAATATAATATATACACTAACCTAATAAAATAAAATTTTAATATTAAAACAAATATAAAATATAAACTAACAAAAATATGTGACGTAATCAAACAAAATAAATTAAATAAACATAAATTAACTAACATATAAAATAAATAAACATTAACTAATTTAATAAAAGCCAACCTGTCTAACTTATGTCCTTCACCTCTTACCTCACGTACACATGTTTCATTTGAACATACAATAAAGGTAAAGGGAGTAGGATTTGTATAAATCCAAAACCTATTTATGAACCATTTTAAATGACAAACCATATTTACCAGTTTATTACATCGATAGGTGTTTTCTCTACGGGGTTCAGGTGGGAAAACATTGTTCACCTGACCAATCAGTGAGTTGCATTTTCGTCATTCAAGACAATTAAATTCTAACAGGTGCAACTAATTATATTCTAACATGTAGAATGCGTTCTGGGCAAGTTTTGCAGATTCTTGGGCAAGAAATTTTCACCGAGGACTCGTGAACGAATATTAAGTTGAGTTTTCACAAAGGACTCATAAAAGAATGGATTCAGCAGGGAGGTCTCATTAATCCATCACCGTGCTACTATGGACATCCAGTGATAGGGATTTGGGTAGATCCTACCTTCATCTCTTGCAATAAATTCACCTAGCATTAATTGTGCCAAACAAACTTCTACTTTTCCTACCGAAATCCCATGGGGCTCACTGGATTCAGATGCCTCCATAGCCATATAAAGGCCATGTCGATTTTTTGAGAGGTTGATCATCTGGTTTACTTCTATAAACGTCGAGGATTCAATGAAAAGGTGGGATCAGAGTATTTGGGTATCCCTCAATCAACAGCTTGGGGATATTGTTGGTGGCTCCTTGCGAAGTTGCTCAATGAATGTACAGTTTGTTGGGTTAAGTGGAAGTCGAGACTCCAGCAAACCACTGATCGAATATGACAAACTCATTAAGGAGATAATTATATACGGGAACGATCTCAGGCCTGAAGCCATTCATTATGGTTTGTGACTTGTTAGGACCCCAAGGGGTAGGATTAGAAGAGGTGTCATTGGAGCCAAAGACCTACTCTCTTATGGCCTGAAATGAGTGCCATGGATTCGGATCCCCATATTCTACCTCTTTCTAAAGAGAAACCTCAGAAAATTGGGATCGTTTGTGGATATCAAATTCAATTCCTGGCCTATGACCCCATGAATATGTGGATTTAGGTGCTTCATCCAGCCTAACATGTGGTCTAATGATTGATTATCCATTACAAGGATTACTATAGTCGTTATGGGACCATTAATGGTAAATCCTTGTCTTTATGGGACCATTAATGGTAATCACTTCAGCACAATTTATATAGATATAGGAAACAATTAAGGCCAATTAGGCCCCTGTGGCCATGTTCTTGCATATCTTGGCATTCATCTCCTACTGTGGAACTGAATTATGCAAATGTATAGGGGTGGCATTGTAAAATTATAAAACTTACCAGATCTGTGGAATGAATAAAAAATGTGTGAATCAACCATCATGCCCTACCTATAGCAGCTGTAGCTTCTAGTTGTTTCATTATGCGCTCCTCATGATTTATGAGGTGGGTGTGAGAGTTCACTGAATGGAAACACCAAGTCAGCTTCATGAAAGGGACACCCTTGCATGAAGTCCAGGTGTATATTATTTGTTTTACTTTTTATCTTCTTATTTTTTAAATTATTTTATGTACTATTTCATTTTCGGCCAAAATAGAACCTACACTCCTTTGTTCTCATATGAAATCTATTCAACTCTCACAAAGCTCTTTGGTGAGCACTATTGCTCTGTAGCAATATCTTTCTCAAGTACCTTTCTAAGGTACCATCCCCATAATTGATTGTACTAAAGTCATCTATATTCCTAATATATTAAAAAAAATTGTTGAACTTCAAAAAAGCAGCAACTCTTTTAAAGGTCTGGTTAATTAAACATTCGATTTGAATTTTTGTTTACCTTGAAAAAAGCAACAACTCTTTCAAAGTTTTGGTGAAGTGAATATAGTGGAAGTAGGATAAAGATTAGGTATAATGATGTAAATTCTTCCTGAAATAAATAAATAATTCATGTTTAAGTTTATTGTGTGATTCATTTCTAAATCATTAGACTCCAAAGAGATTTGTAGGCTCTCTCGACAAAGAGGATGTTAAAAAAGAATTGGTTTCTCAAGAAACCAGCTACGCAAGTTTAATTGATGATGTTGTAGCATTTGAATTTAATGTAACTATACATATCCATTTTCCCACTTAAAAAAAAATTTAGTGTCTAAATGTGGGAGCATGGGACACACTAGGAAATTGTCCTTATGGTATGATTAGTCTCGCCATTAGTGAGGTAATTTAAACTTTAGGTTATTTGTTGCACTAAATTATTGAATCTGAATTATGATCTTGCAACTCCCGAGGTATCAAGGTTATTCTTTGTAATTCCGATTTTCATGATGAAGGACAAAGTATCATAATAAAAAATTGTTTAGTATATTTTATCATCTCCCTGGATGCAATGTGAAGAAGAATCTAACGTTTTATTTTCTTTTAATTAAATAATTTTCTATTTATTTAGGTATTTAAAGAGTATCTAAGTTTCAATTTATTTACTTGAATCAAAATATTTATGTGAGGGCTTTTGAATCAAAATACTTATGTGAGGGTTTTTGGGTATAAACCGATTTGATGATTTTATACAGGTTTTTCTGTCAAAGTACTGGTTTCTTAACCTGAATCCATTGATCTTTGGTTTTGTTTTCTTTTCCAAATATCTATACATTTATTAGTAGAAATTCCTATTTCTCCTAATTGATTAATGAAGACGTCTATATAGTGTTTTGTCAATAGATTTTCTCTAAGTGCTATTGAACTTCAGGTTTGTCATTAAAGTTTCTTGGTGGTAGGACTTTCATTGCCATAACATAAAATAAACTTATAAGGAGTTCATTTTTTTTTTCATTGAACTTGTATCTGCTAGAATTTTTTTTAAATTGAAGTTGTTTCTTAAGATTAAATTTACAACTAGTAATGTCTGGTTCTGTTTCCTTTTCCAAATACATGTTCATTTATGCAACAGATATTTATGTTTCTCATATTTGAATACCTCAAACCTCTCCGTTAGAAGATTTTCCTCATTGCTAGTGAACTTCAACTTTAGGTCTACCATTAGACTTGCTAGGGAATAGGATTCTGCCATTATAGAAAATAAATTTTATCTGGAGTTGCATTTGTGATACCTCCATTAGGTTTCTATCTAGTTGACTTTAACTATGGACCTTGAGGTTACTAGCATTAAACTATATTTCACACCTATTTAATAGATTAAAGTTTGAATAAATAAATAAAAATTTGCCATCTTATTTGCAAGAAATAAGTAAGAAACAACATTTTATTTGCTATCTTGAAAACACACATTATACATAGTCTAAAGCATTTAGAGTTTTGTGTCCTCTCTTTTTAACATTGAAAGTTAAGGAATATTCAAAGGGGTGAGTGCCCTCATCACATAATCATATTACGTCCATCTTCCTTCAAATGCATTAGCAGTAGAAGGCTGATAGGTCCTGATTCCCATGACTATCCTTGTTGTCTTAGAGATTTGGAAAAAAATGACTGAGGAACTCTTTCTGCCAAAACGCTTCTCTTAAATTTTCACAGCACCATCCTTGATGTCTTAGAGATTTGGATTTTATTTTTTATTTTTTTCCTTGGGAACTCTTTTTGCTAGAACATTTCTCTTAATTTTTTTCACAACAATATTTCTTCACTCAAAATCCATTCAAACTTTTTTTTTCTTTTCATTATTGACCACTTACCCCATCTATTCTCAAATCTTGATGACTTGATTACCTATGTCAATAAAGCACCTATTCCATCTATTCTCACTAGTACAAAATGGCTAATTAGTTACTAAAAAATAACTAAAATTTGCATATAAGCGACTATTTTTCGGTCAGTGACCAATAATATCTAATTTATAGTATCTTATAATGCAAGCAAATTTTAGTCATTTTTAACTTAGTAATTAATTGGTTGTCTCAATTTTATTTTCTAATAGTATATTTAGTCATTAATTTGGTTGTTAATTTAGTCATTAATTACCACAATTAATGACCAAATACATAACAAAATATATTACTATATTATCACCTAAGAAAATCAATTTATGACCAAAATGTTGGTCGCGCTATAAAATACTATAAATTGGCTACTAATAGTCATATGTATGCAAAATTTAGTCATCGTTTTAAACAAATTAATGACCAATGAAATATGACTAAATTTTGCTCGTGTTATAAGATACTGTAAATTAGCTACTAATAGTCGTATATATGCAAAATTTAGTCCTTAATTGTAGTCACAATTTTATCATTTGCAGTAGTCATTTATATTTTTTTGGTAGTTTTATATTCATTATATAAATGACTAATTTAGTAGTTTATATTCGTTTCATTTACTTTCATTAATAATCATTATAAACAACTAATTTAGCCATATATTCATTTTATTTTTGTTCATCATTAATCAATATAAACTACCAATTTAGTAGTTTTTTATTAATTTTATGTGTTCATTATTAATCAACATAAATTAATTAGTATGGTTTTGCGACTAAATTAAAAAAAAATGGCATACAATGTGCATGTTCATCTAATATGAAAACACAAATTTACATATGTTAAGTACAATACTAAATAGTATCAATTGCAACTATAAATAATTTCAACCACATAAACCATAGTATATAAAATGTCAAGTATTACAATACGAGTTTCCAACTTAATATTAGTTGGACTACAATTTACATATGAAATATTGTTTCATCACTTCAAAACATTATCATTGTGTTTCCAAGGCATTGTAGGTGAATTCACCAACTTTGAAGACTTGACCATCACTCTCTATTTGTGTGTCTTATGCACGATATTATCTCTACAAGTATCACTAGACCAATCATCTTCTCTCTCTCTCTCTTTCTTCATTTGTTTCTCTAGTGTTATTGTTCTCCTCTTTCTCCAATTCCTGCTTCTTACCATCAATAATGAGTTAATTTTCTGAAAATAAAAGAATTTACAATGCAAAGTATAAAGCATGAAATACGATGAACACTGGAATATAAAATAAAGTAGATTATAAAGGTTTTATTCAACATATACCTCAACATCAGCAATGTCAATGTCATTTTCCCCATAAAAGCAAGAAACTTGAACATGTTTTCTTCAGTTGGGTGATAGTGGCCGCTATGTAGCCAGATGACCTGTATAAACAAAGCAAATAAAATATCACCATATGAAAGAACACCTTAGTGAATTTATTATTAAACCTTCAGGGAAATGTTAGGAACAATCATGCCAAATAAGTCACATGCTAAAACGCTCAAGTTTTATATTACTTATACAATGTGGGAGTGCAAACACAACTCCTAGAAAATGCCAAACCTAAGTCTAGAATAAAATAAAATGAAGTGAAATGGATACAATAATAGGATAGCCTCATATACATGTATATAACCGGATAATGTATAAGGATAAGTGAATAAGTCTAGGGCTAGAGTTCGATGATGTTAAGAATGCATGAGTTTGATAAACATTTCTTCAGATAAGAATTACTATTTGGATCCACTATCACATATGAATAAACCAACTAGTCTATATAAAATTATTAATGTTTTTCATATATTTATGGATCACTATAGTATAACTAGATAAATTTCAAAGACAATTCCCTTCACATTGTCTTCCTAACCTATGGTACAATATATAAGTTTTGATTTGGAGAAAATTTCCAACATCAAAAATATGTAGAAATCACCACTAGTAACATCCCAAATACGTATAAAAAATATGTAGCAATCACCACTAGTAATCTGCAAAATAGGATTATTTTGGAATGTAATTTTCATATTCTAGTTTCTATATGATTCTTGAATGGAAAATCCACATTGAATTCCAACACCAAACTTCCAACTTGAGGGAACACCTATGGCCATCCTAGTGTATTTTGGAGAAGAGATATTTCATTGCCTGGAGCCAAAACCTATGTAATTATTAAAAAAGTCACTCATTCAACTCAAAACATCATAATTTGATCATTATAATGAAAAGATAAAATAAGAGTAGTTTTGATCTGTTTTGTAGATTTACATGCAAAGCACCAATAGTTTTCCCATATTTACCATACTTGTAATTTCCAAGATATAACACATTGATTGGTGTTATACAACAAATACTTGATTCAATACAATCAAGGAATTAACATATTATAGCAATACCACCAAGTGTTTTATCCTCAATTAATTTAAACTAGTTAGCACAAAAACTTCAATAAAAAGCAACAAGTAGAAATAACAAATCCATCAATTAGTCCCAAGAGTTAGCTCAATCGGTCAAATCAAGTGCCTCACCAATGGGAGGTCACAGGGTCAATTCCTGAAAGCTCTTGAGGTCAGGCCAATAAATAGGTCGAGGGGTGTTGATGCCCTTCGGGTGGCGTCCACTCAGTGTTAAACAACCTTGGACGTAGCAGTTACCCACTGACCCAGGTATCTGTGAACCCGAAAGTGAAAAAAATAATCCATCAATTAATAATCAATTGAAAAGGAATAAGATTTTTGCTGAAGCTTGATAAACAACTATAAATATTTTCAATCCACTGCAACTAGTGGTCTTGTTCAAAGAGAAATACTACCTAGGGAACTCACCTTCAAAACTCTTTTCTCTATCCATGAATATTTATATCATCCTCAAAACAAAATTTTCATCCAACATTTTAGGTTTCTGATGCTTCTTAAAGGCCCTGCCAAATGAAGAAGTGAATTTCATTGATTTTCATAAAATTCTTTTAGTACTGAAAAATATAGTTTGACCAAGAAAGTAAAAAATTGTGTACAACATTTCTTATAAGAATTCATGTTAAAAGGATAACTTGCATATTTCGGATAGAAAAAGCAGCGTAATAGAGATGGTCGATATTACAAAACAATAGACTAGATAAACACTATAGGTATGACTAACAAAATCCTAATTTTAATATAATTGATTGTTCTTTTGAAGTGAATCCAACTAGATACATACAAGTTTTCAATTTCAACTTTCTTTCTGATATATTTATTGGAGGTGGAAGCTAACTTGCATGCATATCACAAGGTTGTTTTAGAAAAAGCATATGTTTCATTCTCATATTCCACACTTCTTTTTCCATGAATAATCACAACAGGTATTGGAGGAATTAGTTGCTACATTATTTGAGTTGTCAGCTTTAACCTTCTCTTTACTTGATGTACTCATCCTTCCCTTTCTTCTTAGTTATCAATCTCATCTTTCTCCTATAGAAAATATAGGAATCATTTGGGTTCAAGAAAATAAAGATACTCATATGATGTCTTCAAATTTGAAACGATGCATTTTTATTATTTAACTACTCGTAAAATATTGATAAGAAGACCTTCAAATATAACCATACATTTTCTATGAAGCGGTTTGTTGTAGATGCCCATGCTAGAAAAACATCATTGAAAATAAATGGTCAACAATAATTTAAAAAAAATAAATAGCATGAACATTGGCTTAATCTTAATAAAGAAACATAATTTCAAACTACAATGAATAAACGAAAAGAACAACATTGATATAAATTCACAGAATACTAACAACAAAAAAGAAGTAAATTTGTTAGGTAGTAGTCGAAAACCTTGTAGTGGGAAGATGCCCTCAAGCTTGAGTAATATCTACAGGCCATGGAATGAGCTATGACACTTGTTTCTTACGTTTACTAGGCAAAACTGCAATTGGAGCTCCAATGTTTTCTTTAGATAAATAGTATTGGTGTTGATATGCAGTGTGACCCTCCATCATTGGCATTGACACAACTATTGGGGTTCACACAGATACTATAGATTCAACATATTTCATGTCTGAATGACTAGTGTGGCTGGTAATTATTGGTGTTAATCTTTTGCTAGGGAACAAATGCTCAAAATTTCTCCTCGAAGGAATGTGTTGAGAATTTCAAGTTCTATATCTTCAAGATTCACCCAAACTCTTATACATGGTAACAACTTGCAAGAGTCTCTCACTAGTATAAGGCCCAAACTACATTAATCTAGAATTCAAAATTTGTTGATTGAAATTATTTCTACCACTCAGCCATGAAGAAAATTATGAAGGTCCATGATATTATGATTTTAGCCTTTCTTTTGTAACCAATTCTGCATAATTGAAGCCATGCCTTGATTGGAAGCTTCTTCATGTCTCCTTTTGATTCCTTGTGAAAAGGGAAGCATCCTCACAATTGACTGGAAACGATACTTGTTGTTGTGTTTTCCTATGTGTAGTCCCAAATTTAAACTGTCCTATCCCATAATGAGGGTTCATTGTTTGATCAATGGATTTTTCTTTAGATTTGGATCAATACCACAACTTGTAACATTTACAGTCTTTAGCCTTTTCACTACTTGTTTAATAAAATCAATCTACATGGTTGTCATTGGTTACATCATGCTATAAGAAATATATTAATGGTGGGGATCATCAGATGGTTAAGAGGATTGACTCTCAACAAGATCATCACTACAAGAATCACTCTGTTGTTGTGTAGGCGAACATGTAGCACAAAGATATACTTGTGACTCGGAATCTTTCCCAAATCTGGGATTGCTTTTCTCTTACTTATGAGCACAAATACTTGAATGAAAAAGGGTAGAAACATATGTAGTTGTGACTGAACTAATTTTTGACAATAAAACTTATCTTTGATCTTACCCTTGCGACTGTAATATAAACAACTAAGTACTTTCTCCAAATGTCTAAAGTGGAAATGCGGTTGTTGCTACTGGGAGACCCATCACTAATAATATAATAAACAATGATTTAATGACAATTTATTTTACAATGGTTAGTTGACAACTATAAATATATACCATTCAACATCTCAAATGTATGTTATGGATTTTTCATTTTAGTGTTAATAATACATCACAACCAAAAATACCTATTAAAATAAATTCAATATTTTAATAATGTAATAGGAACATAAATATGAAAATATTTTAATTTCATGTATACAAGAAAGTCAAATGATATTAGCTCAAGTTGTTTGGTGAATAATTTGTTTACCTATTTGTGTGGGTTCAAGTCTCGAAAGATATGTTGTACTTGGGTTGTTTGTGGCATTTATGAAATAATTATACTTGCTGTAATAGTGGCAGCTCATATTTCAAAGTAATTGATTCTCCAAAATTTCTCATATATATATATATATATATATATATATATATAAATATATATATATATATATATAGATAACCAGACCTTTTTTGTGAAGCGGTTTGTTGCAGATCCGCATTCTAGCACAACATCACTGAAAATAAATGGTCAACAATAATTAAAACTTATTTCCATAGCATGAACATTGGCTTAGTCTTAATAAAGAAACATAAACCATTTCAAACTACAAGGAATAAACAAAAAGAACAACATTCATATAAATTCATAGAAACTAGCAACTAAAAAAGAAGTGAATTTGCTTGGTAGTTTTCTCAAAGCCTTGTAGTGGGAAGATTCTCTTAAGCTTGAGTAATATCTACACGACAGCGAATGAGTTGTGACACTTGTTTCTTACATTTACTAGGTAGAACTGCAATTGGAGCTCCAATGTTTGCTTTAGATAAATAGTATTGGTGTTGATATGTAGTGTGGCCCTCCATAATTGGCAATGACACTGCTATTTCGGTTCACACATATACTGAAGATTCAACGTCTTTCATTTCTGAATGACTAATGTGGCTAGTAATTATTGGTGTTAATCCTAAGGCAGGGAACAAATGCTCAAGATTTCTCCCCAAAGGAATCTGTTGAGAATTTAAAGTTCTAGACCTTCGAGATTCACCCAAACTCTTATACATGGTAGAAACTTGCAAGGCTAAGAGTCTCTCACTAGTACGAGGCCCAAACTACATTAATCTAGAATTTAGAATTTGTTATTGAAATGATTTATATCACTAACTCTTGAAGACAACTATGAATATCCATAATATTATGATTGTAGCCTTGATTTTGTAACCGATTCCGCATAATTGAAGCCATGCCTTGATTGGAGGCTACTTCACGTCTATGTTTGATTCCTTGAGAAAAAGGAAGAATCCTCGCAATCGACTGGCAAAGATACCTATTGTTGTGTTGTCTTGTGTGTAGTCCCAAATTTGAACTGTCCTATCCCATAATGAGGGTTCATTGTTTGATCGATGGATTTCTCCTTCAAATTTGGATCAATACCACAACTTCTAGCATCTTCAATCTTTAGCCTTTTCACTGCTTGTCTATTAAAATCAATATGCATGGTTTTCATTGGTGACATCGTGCTAGAAGAAATATATTGATGGTGATAAGCATTATATGGTTAAGAGGCTTGGCTCTCAACATGATCATCACTACAAGAATCACTTTGTTGTTGGGTAGGCGAACATGTACCACAAAGACTTACTTGTGACTTGGAATCTTTCCCAGATGTGGGATTGCTTTTCTCTTACTTATGAGCACAAATACTTGAATGAAAAAGGGAAGAAACAAATGTAGTTGTGCCTGAATGAATTTTTGAAAATAAACCTTGTCTTTGATCTTGCCCTTTAGACTGTAATATAGACAATTGATGACATGCTCCAAATGTCTAAAGTGGCAATGTGGTTGTTTCCACTAGAAGACACATAACTAATAATATAATAAATAATGATTTGACAATAATTTATTTTACAATAGTTGGCTAACAACTATAAATATATATGAGTCAACATCTCAAATGTATGCCATGGATTTTTCACTTTAGTGTTAATAATACATCACAACCACAAATAGTTATTAAAATATATTCAATATTCTAATAATATAATAGGAACATAAACATGAACATATTTAAATTTCATGTATAGAAGAAAGTCAAAGGATAGTATCTCAAGTAGTTTGGTGAATAATTTGTTTCCCTATTTGTGTGGATTCAAGTCAAAAGACATGTTGTAATATATACACACACCTCATTTATTTCTAAAAATAAAAACATCCCATGCAAATTCATCATATCAAAGCAAGCTATCAAATTAATCGTCAATAATAATATTTCTTCTTAATTCGTTACAAATTAGATTTACTCCAACTCAACTCCATCCGAAAGTAGATATAAAGTCTTCTAAAATATATTTAAAATGTCTATATATACATGGACAATTCTCAAAGACCAAATTCCTAGATTATTCCCCTTGAGAAACAACAACATATGCTACCTTAAATGAATTAGCCTTGCTAAAACTCTAATCAAGTAAGTAATTTAAGACCAATATTTGATACATTATGATATAGAGATTGTTTCAAAGGGCACATTTTTAATATTTATTAAGTTTGACTCCTTATTTAACTAATTAAGAGGCAAATAAGTTTCCAGTTAGAACACAAATAGGTAATGTCATACTTCAAGGGTTATTTTTTTTGGCATAGTCATTCCATCTCCAATGGGAACCTACATTGTATACAAAGATCAAAGGTTCGGGATATATACATGGATTAGTAGATAAACACACAAGCATATGAAACAAATTAGTGTTATGTATTTGCTAAGGAAAAGGACCATACCATGCTAATGTTTACATGCTCATCGTTAAAAAACTACTTTGTTAAAGTATCGTAGACTAGTTGTCATTGATGTGCACTTCAAAATGCTACTGATCTGCACTTCAAAATGCTACATTTAATGTTGATAACATATGGAAAAGCCAAATGTAGTAGTAAAATTTTACAAAGAATCTAAATTACTCAATGTTCACGTGAACATACCAAGGGATCAGCAACCCTTCCATGCCATAGTATATTGTGAATGACTATAAGACCACCTGGGCTAAGCTACAAAACCAACAAATAAAATGTTTTATTCCAACGAAGTACAAATAATGCACAGGTTTAAAATAAAAATTATACCCGATTCAATAGAAGCTAACTAGCTAAATGGTTAGTTGATATTGAAAAGTCAAAAGCATGTGGATTTTGGAATGAATTCAGAACCACCGAGACACTTGTTCAATGCTTTTTAGCATCACCTGTTTGCAGATTAGAAAAAACACTTGATTCACCGAGATCCTCGTATTCAGTATTGGCAGCATGCCAGGCAAGATCATTCTCAATATTGAGACGTATTTTCATAAGAATATAAAAAAGCCTACCAATGCACTGAGGGAACCCCTAAGGTCAAGTGAAAGTCATAGACAATAATTTATTTTCCTTCGTTTTTAACATTCGTGGCTCACTTGACATTGATTTAAGTTTACAGATCCAATATTCCTAAATGGTGTTTTCCACCCAATAGAGGTTTTTGAACTTCAGTCCTATCACACTATCGGTCTACCCAATAGAGGTTTTTCAACTTCAACCCTATCACATTGTCGGCCACCAAAACATGAGTTTCAGAAAAAATTTCATATATATAACAGAGATGTTCTTGTGAATGCCGTATAAAATAATTTCTTTAGCCTGCTTTTTTAACATTAGCATTAGGGGCTCCAAGTTAACAGAAAACGATTCACGCGTAAAATACTTATTTTATGAATGGAAAACGATTGAATTAAAAAAAATACAAATTCAATATTTAAAAGTGGTCTGCTCTTTCTTGCGGGCAACGGGCAACGAAGAAGGTGTATGGAAATTCAATAATGCTCTTTCTTCCACGCTCACTTTTAAGAAATGATAATCTCCACCTCCCTTCCCCATTCAGAGTAATGATTTTTTTTTCTTAGAGATCCCACCCATTGCACCCTGCCTAAAAGCCAGAGTTATGTCACAGCTACTAAGTACGAAGGGAGGGTTGTCAAATCAAGATACTTCCTAACTTTCTGAGAGAAAAATTCCCTGAAAGTCACTGTGAAAACTAGGTGAACCAGAATCCGAAATAAATCCACACGCACCCTTTGCATAGCTTAGATCCAATTTAAGCGAAGAGAAATCTTAATCTTGCTACTGATTTAGTAGTGGCAAGACCAATCTTAATTTTGTTTTGCATGTATAGTTTGGGATTGACGTTGTGAAGCCAATGTTCGGCGTTAGTACTGCTATCGGATTTTTCAGCCAGTGTGTCTAACAATTTAAGTTGTTAAAAACATCGTTTCTTTGCCTCAAGTTGTCACTGAAATAGGGGTGCATAATTTAAAGAGTGCGCTTCAGGTCTCTGCAAGGGTAATAATGAACTCTATGGCCAGATTTCGAGTGCCCTCTTCTAGAGCCTCCACCTCAGTGATCTTTAGCATGCTTTCGCTTATTTTAAAGATCTGGCAGTGGAAGAACTGTGGCTCGATGCCCACCAACTCGATAAACATCTGGAGACCTAGTCTAGAACCCTCGTTCCTATTGAGGCCTCTTCTTGTCATTGCTCCACTTCACCCTGGCCTGCCGATGCAACCCATCATCCACCCAGATTTTCAAGTGGATCTGCGGCAGATTCCTGTAGCACCCATAATTAATGATCATGCTGACCGGCTGCAGCCCTTCGCTTCTCAAAGACCTCACGCCCACCCTCCACAGGTGTATAGTTCCTTGTCCTCCGAATCCCCCATTGTCTCCACACGCCGGACCAGCGTCACATGAAGCCCACCGTCACTTTGGCGTCCATGGAGCATTGTACATATGGCTGGTCTTCGCTGAATTCGGCCAGCACACATTCTCCCGCAAGAACCGAACCTTCGATGCCTAGGAACAGAAGGGCATCGCCATGGCATGAAATGCAGGAGCCCAGATCTATTTTCTCAGAACCCTCCCTGTCCTTTTCGTATAAAACGCGTATAACAAATTGGCCCCAGTTTCGATCCCTCTACCTTGAGGTGAAAGGCACGGATCTGTTTTGCCCACTCGATGTGGTCGATGACTTCCCTGAAGAAGTCGATGATCGTCTCCTTCGGCGTGGTTTCCATGAAGTCACAGAAGGGACACCCTGAGTTTACTTCGGGTTTCAGCTCCATGAACTTCTCAGACCCCACATCTATGAAAGTCATGAGCTGGGTTGCTAGGGGATTTTGAGAATGAAGGTAGGGCAAAGCGAATTTGTAGAGTTGCATGCCTATCTGAATTTAAGCTGCATTATTTTTCGAGCCACAAGATGGGATATGTAAGAATGCGAACCCATATCAGTTTCATTTAAGAATTCCCAACACTCATGAGGTGCATTAACAGGAGTTGAACATCGAATCAGAGGGTTTTTATAAACCCCTATGCAGTGTTAAATCTATGTTAATTTCCTGTTTAAATTGTAAACATTTTTTTAGCCCAACCACATTTTTATTATCTTTGTTTTGGCAGTGTTAAATCTAGGTTAAGTTCTTACTTAAATTGTTAACTTTTTTTAGTCCAAGCACTTTAATTTTTATTTTCTTTGTTTTGGGTTGGTTTTGGTTTTTTTGATCAGCTTTAAAAGTTGCTTGGATTTTATTTTTTTCTCCACATGAAATGGGTTGGGTTTTATTTCAAGCCAAAGGTTAAGTGTGCAGTGATTTCAAGACTCACACAACTTAGAAAATAAAAATATTCAATCAATTAAAAATTATTCTAGATTATGTTTCAACTTAAAAGTACTTTTAATTTTTATAGTGCCAATTTTGTTTAATGGTCAAGCATTTGAAGGGTGTTTTCAATTGTGTTCAATGTTCATGTTAAGGTAGTAGAATGAAAAATTATTGGCCTCCTAGGAGCACAAGAGGCCATGATTATGTGAGATCTATGACACACAGTATTATTAGAATATGTGAAAAGAGATCAAATAATATGCAAACAAATCAAAAGGGGTTAGGCCTCCTTACTCACCTACAATGTCATGATCCTCCTATAAAGGAGAAAAAATGTATTTACATATCCACACATACATATAACAAAACGAAATGAGTAAAATGAGGGAAAAGATAAATCTAACTAGGATGTAAAAGATGACTTTGGTCTTTGGTAGAAGGACATCAATCTCACAACTCACAAACACGGTTGAAACCTTCCTTTGAGGTGATAGTTTAAGGAGAGGATCAAACAAAGTGTGAATAAAGTATGCTTATCAACACTCATATAAGCATGTGAGTGAAACATGTCACAGTAGGCTTGAATATAATTCTTCCACTCCTTACAGTCTTCAACAATAGAATGCAACTTGTTGTCATAGGTTGGGTATCTATGAAACACATCATAGAGTGTCTGGCTATTGTAGATCATTGAAATATCCCTGTTGAAATATCCAAAGATAACTTAATAACAACTTTAAAGGCCAATTTCTTTCATCTGTTCTTAATGAGAAAGTTTTGGAGTGTTCCCCCAGCGAGATACTCTACCACAACATAACAAGTCCCTGACAACACTTGAATATGGTTACCATTGAGAGAATTTTTGTGCAAGTATTCTATGTTTTAAAGTCCATTGAAGCTCCACTGAACCGCAATGCCAAATCATATTAATATAAATGTAGGAAAGCATCATAAGCTATTTATGAACTATAAGCACTATATGAATTCATAAATTTTCCATTTTGAAAACCCAATATAATGAGTCAATGTCAATATCGCAACTTTTGAGCTTAAACATGTTAGTGCCAAAATGAATGTAAGGAATCTACATTCACAAGTTTCTTTGAGGCTTCTAGTGAGAGGTAATTTTTTGAATCAACAAGTCAAACAATGAATATGAACCAATGTAACTTAAACAAATATAACCTTTGTAACATTCTGATGGTCAAGCTTGTACCAGAAAACTACTTCTTGTTGAAATGATCATACCCTTATTTGAAAAAAAATTATATTCTATCTTGGTGCCTTCTTCTCTCCAATCCAACAGTGTCACTATAGATAATAGAATGAAAATGAGTTCAAGGAAAACACCCACAATGCAAAGAAATGAAAAATCATAGAGAGATAAGTCAAACAAAGAGGAGCCATTGTGAAAGGGTATGCCATCATCATTTCCAAGGAAAATAAAAGCATCATTATAATCAACAATATAACGTAATTCCAATGGGACCTTGCTTCACTAGTGAGGTCAATGGAGTCTGAAGCTATTGACTAAATTCCATGCTCATTGTGATATGTGCCACTCAAATGACATTTTTCGAACAAGGATAAGGCTATGCACAAATCTCAGTTGATTTTGGTGGAATAAATAGTACCCCTCCAGATCTGGTGTCTAAGCCGAAGAAAGTCTATGTCATGCAGTGCAGTCCCCAATATTAGGATGTGTTTTAACTTCTTGGATGCAACTTAAAAATATAATAATGTATGAAGCATGACGCTAAATATTCTCACTTATCATAAGGTATCCAATGGAAGTCGCATTATAACTAAAAATGGAAGCTAAAAATAAAAATATAGGGAAAAGAGAAAAACTTGAAACCAACATAATGGCAGACATCATAAATGAATATAGAGCATTCCAGAAACTGACATCACTTTTCATGACAACTCGGGTATAAAAGATATGAAACTTTTTCATGTATGTAGTGTTGGAATAACATGATATTAGATGTGATTTCTAATCGTGAATGATATACATCATGCAATGAGCATACATTCCAACAAATTATAATTGTTCTGTCATGTTTCACTTTCTGTAGATAGGCATTCTTAGATTACATGCAAACAAGAAAAATGTTAGGTCTAGATGTACGCTCAATGAAGACTCTCATAAATTGGTGCTTCTTCAATGAGTGAGGGAAGAGTATATGGACACCTTGAATCTTTTAGCTCATGGAGATATATCTCAATGTTCATATGAGGATATAAAAAGGTATTCAAAAATTACTCTAGATATTCCAACAAAAAGGGAAAAAATGTAAATATCCCTCCTTCTCAACAAGTTCAACTTGCTACACCACGTATTTCCATATACAAGTTGGGAAATATGTTGGAGAATATGAAGATTGACATTTTTCATTTTGTTACAATGCAAATGGATGAGATGTAGTTGAAAACAAAAAAAGATGAAATAGAGAAGGAATTGACCATTTTCTATCCTAGATGTTGAAATAAACATGATAAGAATAAATACCCTTTGTATACCATTGATATTTGTGGTATATCTGTTGATCAACATGTTACAGATAAATGTCCATTTCTACCTCCCCTGAAGGAAAAATTGAGAGGTGAAGGCCCAAAAGAACCCATGGAACTTTTGTTCTTTATAAATCGGAGAAGAACAAGATCCTCTAGGCCTTTCCAATAGTCTTACAACCATCCATATTATGGTCCTTATCATAATCAATATAAACAGGAAGAATGTATCTTAATTTGGCAAGCCCCACTGCCAAATAAACTCTCTCTCTAGAGGAAAAACCTTCAAATGTATTCATGACAGGGTACTTATTTTCAATTCCACCCATCTGCTCAATTCCCTAACCCATGTCCACCAGCAGGGTGGATACTGTGACAACAACTACACAAGAAAGGTCTCATGCATCCACCTATAATGCCTTTTATTTCCATCAACAATCACCAATAGCTCCAAAAATACCAACCCAACCTGCACCTAATCCAAAAAATGGGTAGGCCCAACCTATCTACAACATCGATTTTTTGAATTAATCACTAAATTTGGTCGAAATAAATGATTCCCACCTCAAGTTAGGGAAAAACACTTAGAATCCTTCACCTTTTGTCATTAATGAAAAAGATTAAAGTGTTGAACCCCAAGGGACAAACAGAGATAAAGAGGAGGAAGAAAATGTAGAAGAACAACATACAACACAGATTTCATCTCCTATCCCACCATTTCCACAAAGATTGGAAGATAAGAAGCTTGATCAATCTACAACCACTATGTTGTATGGGATTAAGAATCCTTATGTAAATATCACCCTTATTTAGGTCATCAAATAAATACCATTTAAAACAAGTTCATCAAGTATTATTGCAAGAAAGGATCGGGCAGAAAGGAAATAAATCCTCCTACCATTCATGTATTAGACAACTTTATGACATCATGCTTAGGAAGGTTGCACATCCAAATTATGTTGACCCCGAAGGCTCTATTGTGAATTTCTATATAAATGATACTCCCATTACCAAAACTCTCATTGACCATGGAGTAGTTATTAATGTCATGATCAAGGATACTATTTTAAGATTGAATTTCTAGTTGCCTTTGAGGCATAATCCCACTATTTTGCATTTAGCAGGTACCTCAACTATATGTCCAAAAGGAATATTGGAAGATATACCTCTGTCAATTGATTCATGGGAGTATCTTGTTGATTTCATTGTCTTAGACAGGTCTAAAGGATATTAATTGTACTTGCAATTGCACTTGCCTCATCACATTTTTTCACAACATTCAGGAAGGAGATGCAACCTCATGAATGGGAACTCAATGAATAACTAAAACCAATGATTCTTGAAACATGACGTTATTGGCACCCTTGTTTGCAATTTGACCTCATCGTATATAACAAATATTTAAATGTCAAACCTGAATGAAAAAATGGCACCGTGTGGAATCATGCAATAAACTTAATACTCCTTAAACCCCTAACTACGAGCACACATGCACTGTACAAAACCAAAACCTATGGCAGACTAAAAATCAAATCACAAAGTTCCATAAAAACATATAATGGTAGAAAAAACATTAAAATTTTTAACAAATCCCATCCTTTGCAGATATGGTTTGATGTTTTTATTCTAGTCATTTTTCTTTGTGCTAATCCTTTAGAAGAATTGTAGCATCGAACGAGGTTTGAGATCAAGACATTGTAGTGAGAAAAAAAAATGTGAAACAAAACCTCAAGTGAAGTATCTTGTATCTTAGATATAGTTTTCTACCAAACAATCCTAAATTCCCTATTTTGTGATTTTCAGAAAACCAAATTGAGTTGATTTGTACAAATATTACTTAGCTAAACTAAAGAATACCTCTGAATAAACCAAATTGATTTAATTCCTGCAAATATTACTCAGATAAACCAAACAATACATGTGAATATTTTCCCAGCAAGAGTCTACAAATGTGTATGAAGTCGAGCCTGATTTTCCACAATTATGTTGTCGTCAGACTGTAAAACCCTTGGATGGAGCTTGAATCCATGAAATAGGCAGAAGGTGTGGTAAAATGGATTTTCCAGTAATGAAAATGAACAATGTAAAGAGTATCTATCATAAAACATACATGGTGTGAATATTATGTAGTGAACGCCTTGTCGCCATTCAAGTTTTTTCCCTTGTGCATATATGAATATTATCCCAGCTAGAGCCCACTAATGTGTATGAAATATAGCCTAATTTTCCACGATTATGTTGTCAGTGGACTAAAAAAGACTTGGATGGAGCATGAAACCATGTGGCAAGAAGAAGGCACCGTAAAATGGATTTTCCAGTAATGAAAATCAATAAAATAGTGAGTATGGCCATATGACATAAATGGCACAAATAGTATGTATTGAACGACGTGTCTCCATTCAAGTCGGTGTCCCTTGTGCAATGTATTTTATTGGGGCTCTTTATGGTTCATTGGAACTATTTTGTGATAGTGTATTGTTGGTATAAATATTATACTTTTGGTTTATTTACATTTTTGTTAATTTTAAAGTTAAATCATTATGTAAAATGTTTTCTTCCCTTTCATAAATAAAGATATTTTATATGCTAATTTGATGTTTGGTTTAAATATGATTTTAAAATTTAGTTATTATTAAATGTATTTGTGTTTTTATGATTTATAGTTTGGGTGGTTAGGTAGATTGTTTGTTGATCTTATTTTTACAAGATTTCAATTCCTACATGATACATATTGGCTTATTGTACTAAGGCTAGAAGATAGGCACCTAATAAGATAGAGATCCACTTGTGTGTGCCTCAATATATCTTAACACTTGATAAATTACAAGTTATTTTTATATCTAGCTTGTTAGTTACTAGATATATTCTTAGGTTATAATGGTTGTCACTAAGTTTGATAGCAGGTCTAGACTAAATACCTTATCACTTGTAAGTTTAGAGTATTGAAATGACACAATTTAAAATTAGTAACGTAAATGAATGATTCATATTATTGTAGTACTTGTTAAGCAGTCTAATTTTTGTTCCTAGACTAAATTAATCATTTATGTTAGCCATTTTTAGATCAGGAACCTAAGCTTGTTCATTTTTAGTAGTATTTCACTTGGAAAATTTGTGGTGACTAACTTTTCTAGTCACTAATTTCATGATTTTCTATGAGTGTCTTAAATCTTGATGACTTGATTTACATGTCAATAAAGTTTAGGATTCATCTCAATTAATGATACAATCAAATGGGATAATTTATTGATAAAATCATTTGTGAACTCAAAAGAGATATTATCTCCTTACCTCTCTACATTTTGGGATTTTTTAAAACCCAAATACAATATGCTTTGTATTACTCATTTTTACAAATACCATATTCATTCTCTATACCTATTTCTAATTACTAACACGATAAAATTCATAAAAAAATCCAACATAGAAACTCAATAAGGGACTGTTGTGGTCATTCTAAATTCAAAATAAAATACATTTAACGATGTTATTATTAACTTTTGATTCAACACTTTGTTCCTCTTACGATATTCAAAGTGTCTAAAGACCTAGTATGGGCCTATTCATTAGTCAACGAAAATAAAAATAAAACCCCCATTTGTAAAGCAACATAAACTTATTAGTTATAGAAGTTGACTTTGCCGAATTCTAATGGCAGAAGTGTCCTCAGACACATAATTTTATTAATCAAGAAAAATAATTACATAATTGATTTGCAAGAGCTTACACCTGAACAACTCAAACACTCTTGCAATGAGCTATTTATAAGCTCCATGTCCTAACTACCTCTAATTATGGATCACTTATTAAATAACAAGTGTCCATTTACAATAAATGCTATAAAAACCAACTAGCTAATGAATCTCCTTAAATAGAGCCTAAGATACGACACATTTGGAGAGTCATATCTAGTTACAACAATATGCTAATTCTAAAAG
>APFE030853024.1:103355-119661 GCA_000404065.3 Pinus taeda | reverse complement strand
TGAGTATCAAAGAGGTCTTTAAAAGTTTTCAAGGCAGTCCATGCATCTGTGGCATTCTCTATATGTACATACATTTCATCATTTACAGATGATTTAATAAGAGCTAAGGCTTTAGCATTCTTGATTTCCCATTTTGCCAGTGCATCTGCATAAATTTTTCTGTGATAAGATTATAACCTATGTACATTATGGAATAACATTTAGACAAAGAAAAAATAAGATTATTATGTGATAATATTATCTTCTTACCTCCTTATCAATCAATGCAAATTTTTGTGATATCCATCCTTAAAATTTGATGTGATAAAGAGTTAACCCATAGTTTATGTACAACCCATCTCATATTTAATATGATGCCACACAAGCTAGGGCTATTGCAAGAATGAACTTTAAACATAGAACAAATGATTGGAATAACTTCAATTCCACTCTTGGAACACATAATTGGAATAACTTTAAACAATAACTAGTGGAAACCAATGACCCGTGAAAAATAATTTACTTTATCTGTAAATTAATCCTTTCTTCTCAATAATGACACTTGTAACTTCCTTAGATGACTAAAATCCTTCATCCTCTTTGGATCATGGGTATAAAGTGTTGCAAATTTCATCTTAAAATAAAATAAGAGTCATAACTTCAATATATTGTCTCTACTCATGGTTAACATATGGCATTTGAAAATCTCTCGGAGTTATCTTGCCCTCTGACATGGGGAATTTGACATACAAGAAAAAATTAAGAAATTTATAGAGGACTCAATAGAAAATTGAAAACAATGACAAATTATAGTACCTTTTGTACTTGACAAATTCCTAGATATATTTTTTGTCCAATTTTTCATAAAATATAGTCAAATCCTTCCTTAGAGATGTATGCTACAAAGTAGAAAGAAACATTGTACTTACAGTATTACTCTAGCCTCTGCAATCTCAGGGTGAGAAAGTAAAAGTGCTTCTATTTCAACAGCAGCAACCTACAATTCCATGTACCAAAAAATGTTTTCTTATGGTTGAGTTTAACACAAATTTACCTAATTAGTTGCAAAAGTTATGCAAAAGATAGATATCAACAAGTTAAAACTTCTCAAATAGATGTAGATCACACCTGGTAACCATTGTATTTTATCAACTCTTTCAATTTGTGCACCACAAAGATGTATCCATCATCATCAATGTAACAAAGATCACATTGGCCTGCAATTGATGAAGTGTAGTTCCATCTGCATTAGATTCTTCCAACCAAGATGTGTCTTCATTGCTTCATAGGCCTAAAGTAGTGGTTGATTCCCGTTTAGTTGGAAACGAGCTCTTCAAAGTTGGGAAGTATTTGGAGGCATGTGCAACATAAGGAGAAGGGTTAGAACATGATCCCATGAATGTGGTATTGTTTTGTAACATGGAAACCTACTTATCAATGCTTGATCAATGGGTCAAGTCAATGAAATATTGTAATCTAGAATTACGCATTTAACCTAACTACACTAAGGCTATTCTTAGGTGAGTGACATCGAATACTAAGGTACATGAGCATTTAAAACAATTTTCTTTTGTTTCATGTCTCTTGTATACTGTATAAATGCTTAATCAATATAATAGACATGAAATTATTTTTCATTGTTAATGTTATTATGGTGGCCATTCATGTATGGATGATGGGAAACCTGGGTGATGGGAGGAAGCTCTAAGGGATAATGAAATTTTGAGGAAGGAATTGCCATGAGATAAAGAGGAGTTGCAGTCTTATAACTATGTTCAAATAGAACTCAAGAAATATTGTGGAGAAGATATTTATGAGATGAAGTTTGGAGGGGAAGTAGAGGTGGTTTCCAGTGTTGATCCATTGAAAGATGCTATTAATTCATCTGGTTGGTAATGCATTCCTTTGATACATTTATTCTATATCTGCTTGTTGTCCCATTTTATGGTTTCATATTTTTTTCAGAGCACAAGATGAAAAACTGCTCGAATAACTTGCTTTATATGTGTATGGATATGAAGGCCTAGCAGTAGTTCATTTCAACACAAGATCAAATGTCCAATGCAAGAATATTTCTCCCTTTTTCAATAAGCTATGTGGAAGATACCATTCTGTGAACTTTTTGAAGGTACCCACAACCAAAATTAAGCAAATTAATAGCTATGTAGTTGAGTTTTCCATGAATTTTATGTTCTCCCCAAGTGTATCACCTATAAATTATGTATTGAATTGTTGGTTAACCAGAGATGCATTTGAGAGGAAATTTAATATTGTTTAACTTTCTCTAAAATGGAATTGTGTTTAATTGATGAAGGTGGGCACTAAGGAAAAGAAAAATAGAGTTATATTGATTGTTGGTTAACCAGAAATGCATTTGAGAGAAAATTGAAGGTTGTTTAACTTTCTCTAACATGGACTTGTGTTTAATTGAAGAAGGAGGACACTAAAAAACAAAGTTTGGCAAGGTCAGAGAGCATTTATTGTACCCAAATTCAATATTTACAAGAATGGTGTCAAACTGAAGGAAATAATTTTCCCAAGCTAGTCAGGCCTGGAAAATTCAGTGAAGCATTATTACAACATGACAAAAAGATGCAGTCTTTCTCTGAAACATTAACATTCACACATTCAATTATGAAACACATATAAACAACATAATAAAATGGTTTTGATTCATATAGGAAGAGTATTTTCATAGTTTTCTCTAATTCTTTGTGGCCTCATCCCTTTCTCTTCAAATATTTCTGCCTCTGAGGCCAATTTTTCCCTATTCATGTTTCTGTTTAGCCCTGATGGTGATAAAAGA
The DNA here is from genome assembly GCA_000404065.3 of Pinus taeda. Taxonomy (NCBI): domain Eukaryota; kingdom Viridiplantae; phylum Streptophyta; class Pinopsida; order Pinales; family Pinaceae; genus Pinus; species Pinus taeda. Next base: position 116,876 of record APFE030853024.1, on the reverse strand, counting down.
GATACTGAGTAGAGAAATCCTCTAGGAGAGAGCAATAAACCTAGTGCATTTTCAATTCAAGATTTTTATGCGCATTTCACATCCATGATCGATTGTAAACAATTTGCAAATGCATTCTCATTCGGTTTGATTTCTCTTGCAGAAATCATTATCAAATTGGTGGGTGTTATGGGTTCATTTCATGCACTTGAACAATTATATGGCATGATGCATAGAGAGACAAAGACAGGGAATGTAGAAGTCTACTCAAGTAGGATTCGTCACTATATATATTTTTTCAATATACTAGAAGGCCAAGTTTAATTGAATTTTCAATATTTCTCCCTCTCTCTCTTTTGTACTTGAATCCATGCATTCTGTTCAAAATGCCCAATAAATGAAAAATGTTTTTGCATTAATCTCAGGGATAGGTGCTTCTAAATTTTAATGCCATTTTTTGATATAAAGGGGATAATTTTTCTTTAAAAGGTAACTTCTGCATCTATTACAAAATTGACATTATCGTTTCCTCTACCAACAATAGGAAAAATCAATCAAATTAACTGTGAAACTAGTTTCTTGGAAGATTCCAATTTTTTTTGGAAAAATTGGAATGTATTTTGTTACAAGGGATAGATATTCACACCCCCACAATAGCAGAGAAATGTAGAACACTTTATCTCAACTGCAGGTTGCTTACTAGGCTCCCGCATTCTCGTTGTCACTTGGGTGGTAAGTATACATATTCTTTCCATGGTTGGTAGGGGTTGTAGACTGAACACTTTTGATAGATAGATCGTTAATGAAGTTATAGTGTAATTCCATGTAGAAACTTCACAAACCTTTCGTGGTTAAGAGGTTACCCAACCTACATTGGGTGCAAGTCCAACCATGCGCAAATCCCCAACCTTCTTGGAAAGAGCTCATTAGCAAAGAGATTACCCAAGTTGCATTTCAGTGCAAGCCCAAAACTATGAGTAGTGCCCAAACTGTGAGCAGTGCCCTAACCTTATTGAAAGAAACTTAGTAGGTTTCTACATTCTCCTTGTGACTTGTGAGGTAAGTACACAAATTTTCACCATGGTTTGGATTTTTGCCTCCGGGACTCAAATTTTTGACAGGAGAAAGAGTTGATAAAGCTTAGAGTTCTAACAAAACTCCATGATTATTAACAAATAGATTATTCACATACCATGAAGGGGGAAGAAAACTCAACCTTCATTTAGTGCAAGTCCAACTATGGTCAGAGCCCCTATCTTCTTAGAAAGAGCAAGAGCTCTTTAAGGAAGAGATTACACAAAATATTGGTTGTGCAAATCCAGTTGTTAGCAGAGAGCTTCTATTTGGTTGGACATAGCTCGCTTGTATTCAAGATAGGACCTAGGACTTAGTGAAATCTTGTGTGTTCTATGAGACGATAGAAATTTTCACTGTTATACTAAACAATGGGCTATAAGACCAGTTCTAGTCTCTACATTTGGGTCCCTATAGAGTGCCAAATTTGGGAAATTTTATTTTCAATAACATTTTGTAGTTGTTGGATGATTACTTCATCTATAGACAATAGGCCATTCATTTTTGGGAAATTTTCTTTTCAATAATGTTCTATAACTTCGAGATGATTACTTCATCTGTAGATTCCTTGCTTAATATGCTCACAATTCCCTCAATGCTTTCTTGTGTGTGCTACAGTCTACAATACATTAACCCAGTGCTTTCCAAGTGCAAAAAAAAAAAAAGCTCCCAACCTCTTTTGCTACCAACAAATTCCCAAGAAAACCATACAACCAAGACTTCCATGCATCAGGGTGATGTGTCAAATTGGAAAGCATTGTGGGCATGATCATAGTACAGTTCAAACTGGGGGGTTGCTGCATATGATACCTACATGGTTTTATCAATATATTTTCCACCAAAATATGCGAGATAATTTCCTAGGTTAAATATATGATATGAGCACTATGGTTTTCATTATCAATGCTTGCATACATACATATATATATATATATATAAAAGGTAAAAGAACCCAAAAAACTATTGGTGTTTCTTTGCGCCTTTTGATGCAAATGCTAGTATATTATTTAATACTCTTATGTACACTCTCTGCATCCCTTGCATCCCTAGATTAAGATGAAGAATGACTATCAGGAGCATGCATGTTACTTCATGATCATTCATTTTCCATTTGCTACATCTTTCAGAGCAAGTGAGACCTCGAGGAATGTGAAATAGAACCACTCGGGTATGCCTTTTCCCCATACTTAGTACAAATTCTCATTATGTGCTTGATTGGTGAGAATTTTCGATCCAACTGACTAGGTATTAAGTACATGATTTGAATTTTGAATTTACTCGCCATAGATTTAAATTTGAATTTATGTTTTTCCCCATACTTAGTACAAATTCTCATTAAGTACTTGATTGGTGAGCATTTTCGATCTTACTGACTAGGTATCAAGTACATGATTTGAATTTTGAATTTACTCGCCATGGATTTAAATTTGAATTTTCCCACCCTCCTGCTCTCTGTAATTTTGTTTTTTTCCTTGATTAAACCCATAATCTGACTACAGGATGAGCCATGAAGGCACCATGGCAGAATAAGTCGCTCCTACTTTTATTTCTCAAATAGAGAGGATTCCAAATGAAACACAACGATTCACCTTTGGCTTCAATTCCACGCCAACTTCTCTTACTATTTCTAGTGGGCAATAATGTGGTCGGAAATATCGTGCATCACGTGAATGTAAAGGGAAACAACTAGCATCATCTAAAAATTAGAGAAGGGTGATGGGGCAAATTTACTCATGTGGAAAGAATACACGTGGTGAAGATTGAATTGTGGGAGGTCATGGAACGAAATGTTTAGAGTTGAATGATGAATCTGCCTTAGGGACTCGATAAAGATCACCCTTTTAGTAATCTGATCATTGCTTCTACTGGTTACCCAACTTTGGCAGAGGTGACTCTATCTCCTGAAAACTGGAAAAAACATATTAAAAAATTATTGTCAAACATGGTAAACTATCTTAAAAATTATATTTAAAAAATATAACCATGATTTTTGAGGCACTACACAGGTGGTGCAAAGGCACTAATTCAACCATTGCTTTCCTTGTTCAAGCCCATAGATAATTCGACTTTACTATATCATTGATTCATGTTTAAAATAAATTTTGTGATTTTGTAATATTTGGCACTTATGGGGTAAACCCAAAACATTCTTTTATAGTCAGACATATGGTTTCTTTGATTTCGTTGATTATGTCATCGTGTTGGTAAACATTAAGTTAAGCAGTAAGAGCATACATATTAGATCTTTATTCAATCTTCTCGTTGAAGGATAGATTGTAAATATTCTTGGGGTGATATTGTTATCACCCCAAGAAACTCTCCTGGGTTGTATCTCAGAGATGCTCAGGAACATTACAAACTCAACGGAATGTTGGAAATGGATGAATGGAAGGTTTGATGCATATTCAAGCTAGATAACCACTTCTACTATGTTTAACTCCAGACATGGATGAACACCCCCAGACTACAAGGCTTTAGACCACCAATCACTCATAGTTTAAGGATTAGGTGAATATGGAGAATACTGACCACACCAGCAGATGCACAGGACCCTGTGATGGCTGGCTGCAACCAATAAAAGGTCTGCAAATCTATTTCCTAATGCACAGACAGGATGACAGCTCTCTGGCACTAAGTAAAAAGAAACCGGCATAACACATTCAATAATACATACAAGATTCTAACACAGAGGTGGGATGACAGCCCCTCAAATGCCAAATATCAAGAGCACATGAAAAATGCATAACAGGCACAGCCTAGAACAGAGAAGAAGTGGAAAGTGAGCAATTAACAGCAAAAGAATCTTGTATTAGCTGAAAATGAAGACCAGATGCTGCAAGTATCACAATAGTTATAGTCCCCGGAAGTTGAACCTTACATCAGAACCAAAACCATCAACCTTGATTACATCTGTTTTATGGGTATATATAGAGGTTGAATACAAAATGTTTTGCTATTCTATGCGTGGAGGGGTCATAATGGACCACCAACCACATTAACTATCTAAAATGGGCCTCTGCTACGATTTGCTGCTTTAATGAATGAACTTGATCTTCTCTGATATTTTGTTGTCCTTCTTTGATCAGATGAATGTCCTATGAAAGAATGATCCATAACTGATAAATGTTGTGATCTGTTCGAGGAACGTCCTTCTTGTTCTTCGGCCATAATGTTCTTGAATGCAGTTGTTGAAGAATAACTACGCTGGGTACTAGTAGATGGCCGCCATTGTCCTTTGGAAGCATGGCTTAGTCAAAGGTGGTGAAGACTTCATGGCAGGTGTACGAGCGAGTGGATAATAGATATCAGCTGTTGGATCGAGAAGATAGATGGCAAAGATTGATTAGCAGTGGCTATCGGGAGACGTAAGAGCAGGATAGACGAGGGTCATTGGATCTCATATGGGCAGATCCAATGGTCATCGCGGGTCAAGAGTACAAGGAAGTTAACGAGTGGGAAAGGGCGGGATGGTAGTAAGTGGTTTTCCCCGCACCGCCTACGAGAGGTGGGTGGTAAACGTACAAACCCGCGCGATCATAATAGGAGGGCGACACGTAGTGGATGTGACGGGTGGAAAACCGCTTTCCCCGCAGGTTAATGCGCGTGCAGGTTTCGACAGCGGGACAAGCGATTACCGTTGGATTAGGAGATGGGCGATCGGACGACTAGAAAAATGCACCTGTTTTATGTGACTGATGTGACGGGAAAGCGTTGGATTTTCGTATAGCGCTCGTTTGTGTAGGCGCAGTTATATGGGTAAAGCCTTAGCGCTGAGGGGCTAGATGGAAGAGGGACTTACACATGGTTTAGGGAGAAAAACAGAGCTGAAGGGGTTAAGGGATAATAAGGAAAATGAAGGGGAAGGATAAAACAAATTGCTGCGGGGCTCCTTGTTTGCAAGAAGACATGGCCAAATTTGAAATTTTGGTCCTCCAAACACTGAAACACATAGCAGAGCTAACACTAGCTCCTTCTGGGGATGAGATCCTCCCTATGAGGTCTCAAGAACCTACAGATCAATGCCTTTCTGATGAAAACCAATTAGCAAAATTCCTAGCATTCCATTGGGCATGAAGTCTACTGAGCTTACGCTAAAACTGATAAAAATAAAATATTTACAACTTTAAGGCCAAAGACCTTAAACAACATAAATTTTTAGAAAACGCCCATTAACTGGGCCATCAAAAAGTGCCTCTCCCCCCATACTTTGCAATATGAAGGTATTGTTCCCTTGGATTTGAGAAATAATGAAAGGGCCTGTCCAGAGAGCATCAAACTTCCCATGATTGCCTTTCTTTTCTTCCAGTGCATCCCATTTCAGGACGAAGTCTCCAACCTGAAAATTATCTGCCTTTGTCCTTTTTTCAAAAGCTTCCTTAATCTTTTTCTGATGTGTTGCAGACTTTTCAACCAGTTGTTTTCTAATTTGATGTAACTCTGCAAAATCTGTGATTATTTTTGCCATGTCTTCTTCTTCATTGTGCTCTAATTGAAGGAACTTTGCCATAGGGAGAGTAAGCTGAATTGGAAATACTGCCTCTGTGCCATACACCAGCTTGAATGGAGAATTCCCTGTGGATCTCTTAATGGTCGCTCTGTCAGCCCAAAGTGCATATTTGAGCTTGGAATCCCAATTCTTTTTGTTATCATCCAACAACTTCTTAATTATCCTTATTAAACTCTTATTGGAAGACTCTGCTAGACCATTACCTTGAGGATAATAGGAGGTGAAATGAACTATTTTAATGCCCATTGAATCACACATTTCCACCAATTGTTTTGCACTGAAGGTTGCTGCATTATATGTCACTAATTTATGTGGACAACCAAACCTGGTGAAGATATTTTCTCACAAAAACTTCATGACCACATTATGATCAACCTTTCTGGTAGGGATCGCTTCAATCCACTTAGTGAAGTAATCAGTGGCTACTATTATCCACCTGTGCTAGCCACTGGAATGTGGATTGATTTCACCAATGAAATCCAAGCCCCACTGCTGAAAAGGTCCTTTTGCATGTATTGGTTTTAAGGGCAGGGACTTCAATTGTTGTTTCCCTTCAAATCTTTGGCACCTGTCACAAGATTTAACAAATGAAAATACATCTGAAAATAAAGAGGGCCAATAATATCCAACTCTGAGAATTTTATGTGCAGTGGTTTTCCAATAATGGTGTCCTCCACACATGCTGGAATGAAACTGCTGCATAACTTCCATTGACTGTTCTTTGTCCAGAAACCTCAAAAGCATTCCATATTGATCCCTCCAATATAACAGATTTTTATTAATGCAATATTTTGCTACCTTAAGCTTAATAGTTCTAGCTTGACTTGTGCATAGGCCTGGAGGGATTTCTACCTTCAGCAAGAATTTAACTATTGCGGAATACCAATTACAAGAAGCTATATTTTCAGCCACTGACTGCTTTATGTCCGGTTCAGCTGCTTCCTCTCCTTCTGTTTGATCATTTTCTGAATTCCAGCACATGAGGTTTATGTCCAATGTTCTGCAATTTTCTTCAGCTAATAGTCTGGCAAGACCCTAACCTCTGACAAGTTCGGTGGGCTTCAGTTCTATATAGAATTCAATCAACTTTGCAATCCATTTAGCCCTTCTTCCATCAACATCAGGTTGTGTTAAGACACCTTTTATTGCAGTAGAGGGTACATATGCAATTATCTTGGAATGTAGAATATAGAATCTAAAAGATTTCAAAGATTTGATAAGAGAATATGCATGTTTTTCAATGATATCATACCTCAGCTCAGCATCCCTTAATGTTTTGCTGAAAAATGCCACTAGATGCTCCGAGCCTTCTTCATCTGCTTGCAATAAAACAGCTGCAAGGGTGTCATTAGAGGCAAAAGAAAATATATGGAACTTCTTGCTGTAATCTGGACTAATTAACGTAGGAGCCTCCATAATGGCTTTTTTAATGGAATCAAATGATTTTCTTGTTGCTTCTATCCATTTGATCTTTGACGCCTTTTCAACATGGAGGTAATATGCTTCACAAGTTTTGCAAAATTTGGTATAAACCTCCTCACAAAGTTTATTTTGCCCAGAAAGGACCGGATATCCTTCTTCGATCTTGGTACAGACAAAGTCTGTATTGCTTTTACTCTTTTTGGGTCAGTTCAGACACCTTCAGCAGAAACGATATGTCCTAACAGCTTGCCTTCTTCCAAAGCAAATTGTGACTTTTTAGGATTGACTAAAATCCCAAACCTTTTGCACTTCAGGAACACTTTCTTCAGATGTTGTAAGTGGTCTTGATGGCTGCTGGAGTATATTGTTATGTCATCAAGCTAGATAAGGACAAATTTGTCCTTCTCTCCCAAAAATGCTATATCCATAGCTCTCTAAAAAGTGGCTCCAGCGTTCATCAATCCAAAAGGCATCTTGGCATACATAAAAGTGCCCCAAGGAGTGGTGAATGCAGTCTTCTCTTGGTCATCTGGATGTATAGCAACCTGATTAAAGCCCGAAAATTCATCCAGGAAAGACATCACTTCAGCTCCTGAGACTTTTTGCAGCAAATGCTCCATCTTGGGTAAAGGATAGTTGTCTTTCTTGGAGCATTTGTTCAAGTTTCTGAAATCAACACAAAGTCTGATTTCACCACTTTTCTTCCTCACCACTACTAGGTTGGCTACCCATTTGGAATATCTAAGGGGAACTATAATTTTGGCAGCCAACAACTTTTTAATTTCTTTTCCAATTAGGGGGAGGAGCATATGATTTATTGGTCTCATCTTCTGCTTAAAAGGGATGGTGTCTTTCTCTAAGGGGATTTTATGTTGGATGATCTTTTTGTCATATGTTTTCAGGTCACTATATTCCCAGGCAAAAACATCAGCAAATTGCTTCATTAAATCGCAGTATTCTGAACTTTGATCAGCAGACAGATGTGTGGACAGATTTATGTATCTAGGCTGACCTAGACTCCCTATATCATGCTTACATACTGCAGATTGGTCTTCTTTTTGGGCAGTCTTGTAAGGCACATCATTCTGGTCAAAACGTCTTTCTAAAGGAATTAGACCCTTAGGTATATGATTGTTGGGCAATTGGACAATGCTATCTTTACCAATTTTATTTCTAAGTTGTGCTTGGGGATTTTCTTCTAAAGCTTCATTTTCTTAGCCAATTTGCATTTCAGAAAATTCATCAATGACTTGCGAGAACCTATTCACTTCATCATGATCTTCAAAAAATTTCCAATGCAGGACATTGTCAGGCAAGGATGGTCTGTATTTCATTTGGACTTCATAAACTAGTCTGGGAGGCATGGGAGGGATAAACATGCTAGCAGACACAGCAACGGAATCAGCAAGCTAATTCTTGGCTCTAGGGATATATGAGATACAAAAATTATCAAAAGAGTCTTTGAGTCTCCATACCTCATCTCTGTATGCTTTCAGCCTTGGATGCTTAACTTGAAATGTTTTGTTTACTTGTTGAATGATTAGATCAGCATCTCCAAACACCTTTATGTTCTTGATTCATCTATCTTTAGTTTCGTTCAGGACCAATATCAGAGCCTCATATTCTGCTATATTGTTAGTAACCTGGAATGCCAGCTTAAAAGACAGCTGTGTGCTTTCTTGTTGTGGAGATATCAGCACCACCCCTGCTCATGCAGTCTCCCTGGAACATGCTCCATCAAAGAACATCTCCCAAACCTGACTTCCTTGCTCTTCTTCGGCCTGAACTATTTTTTTCCTAAGCTGCACTGAGGCCTTCTGAGATTCTTCTATTTGGAGAATACATGCTCCAAAATCAATGTCCACAACATAAATGGGATGATTAGAAGGATTCTTTTCATCACTAATGATGTATGCTAGTTGTGCTTCTCTGTATAATCTCCCGCTTTCTCCTCCAAAAACTGGGACAGTGGCATAAGATAAATCATTTTGTAATGTCCCACCTAGTCTCTTAATCCATCCTCTGGACAGCAGCATGCCAAACTTAGGAGGGACATCTTCTACCACAATGTCCATCACCATGCTCTTCATGGGCAACTGAGTTAGGGTAATAGCTAAATCTTTAATCAATCCCAAGCATTTTACTTTCCTTGAATCAAAAGAGAATAAATCATGATATGGTCTAGTGATATCAAGGCCTAACTCTTCCATGACAACCTTTGGCATCAAATTGTGGCTAGCCCCTGTGTCTAGCAGGAAATTGTGAAGGATTTTATCATGAATGGTCAAGGGGACATAAAAAGATGGAGAATTATCATCAGCAGGTTCAGTCATTGGGCTTAGCACAATTGCAGGTCTATCATCTTGCAAATTGACAGAGCCAGTGGAGGTTTGTGTAGCCTTCAGCTCAAGGGCCTCAAGGATAGGCTTTCTAAACACTTCACACTTTACAAGTTCTAACAGAGGCATATATATTTTTAACTTCTGGACTTCTGCTTCAAAGCTGAAAGGGGAATATGATTTGTCAGGACCTCTTACCTCTTGAACTGGTGCTTTGAGGATGACTGGATCAACTGTTAGTCTTTTATGTTTGGTATTCTGTGACTCTGTTTGAACAGAAGCTCTTTGAGCAGGATTCTCCTTGACATTATTTGCATGTGACCTCAGGTTATATCTTCGTTGTTCACCAGTCTGCAGAACAGCCTCTCTGCCCATTGGTTATCTTGTTCTTGTAGCAAAGGCTCTTCGTATTCAGCCAATGTCAAAAAGGCAGCACTGCCTTTGTCTTCCATGCAATGCATTTCATCCTCATCTTCAATTTGTTTCTCCTCCATGACTACATTTTGGAAAGGAGCTTTAACTTTCTGTTCTTCATTTGGTTCTTTACCCCTCTGAATTATTTGCAACTGCTCATTTTCTCTTTTGAATGGATTTGCATTTCTTGGAGCAAATGTGTCCTGCTGCCTTATTTTTCCTGAGTTCTGTTCAACCTTCAACTTAGAAATTTCAACAGCCAATGACTCTATCATTCCAATCATTTTATCTAATTTAGGCTCTGATGATGAGGCAGAGGCAGAAGAAGCCTCACCTCTCGGCCTTCTTTTGTCAGCATGACTCTTGAGTTTTTTTACAGCCATTATATTAGATTCTACTTCTAGAGCTGCATATTTTGTATTAGCCAAAGTGGCACATCTTCTTTCTCTCAATAATAGGAAGAAATCAGAGTCAAAAGCATTTGCATAAGTAAGTTTGGCAGATGTGGGGGTTGGCTTTACCTCAGCTGGTATCTTACTATACATCCTATTAAATCTTTTATTGAAATCAGGCAAAGATTCTCCATTTTCTCTCTTCAAGTTACCAAACTCAGTATGGTAATATAGCAAGTCCTTTTTATCTCCCCAGTGCTTCAAAAATGCATCATCTAAGGCTTAAATATCAGCAATAGATCTAGGGGTCAATTCTCTAAACCATTTCTTAGCCTCCCCATCTAGGCTTTGGAAAAAAACCATCATCCACACATCATTTTCACTAATATCTAAGTTATCAGCATAACTATAAAAAGCCTCAAGGTGTTCTTCAACTATTACCCCATCTGTACCAGTGAACTTAGGCATATATTTCTAATATTCTCCTGCAGGCATGGCATTTAAAGGAACAGGAAAAACTAGGGGTCCATACCTAGCAGCTATAATTCTTTCCATCTTCGTAGGTGCTTGTTGACCTGCCATGATTGGGGTATGTGGAAGGATACTGGTAGATTGAATGACCGGTAACAATGAAATGGATGACAGAGACAAGGGAATATGATGGACTGTATAGGATTCTTTCTTTGGACTGAGATCCAAAGGGGAACTAATTGTAAAAAGAGCTGTATGAATCTCTAAAGGAAATTTCTCACTAGGAACACTAGGCTCTATATCTTCAAATGATACATTCTCAACTATAGCCTTCTCTTGCAAAGAAACATAAGATTTCTTAGGCTTACCTGATCCTGATGATCCTTTCTGTGAAGTTTTCTTCTGCTTAACGATCTTCTCAAGGTCAGGTACTGGTTCAGCCGGTGGTTTCTGAGGATTTCTTCGAGTATGTCTGACAAACTGAGCCAGAACTGCAATGTGGAGTCGCCACTAGGTAGGTCCTCCAGTAGAGTCGCCAGATAGATGATTACAACTAGAAATGTGCCTAGACTTTGTCTATCATCAAAATCTAGAACTATGTCGTTCTCCCAGGGATGCTGAGCTTCAATCTCGTTTCCCCGGCAACGGCGCCAATTAATGTTATCACCCCAAGAAACTCTCCTAGGTTGTATCTCAGAGATGCTCGGGAACATTACAAACTCAACGAAATGTTGAAAATGGATGAATGGAAGGTATGATGCATATTCAAGCCAGATAACCACTTCTACTATGTTTAACTCCAGACATGGGTGAACACCCTCAGAGTACAAGGCTTTAGACCACCAATCACTCACAGTTTAAGGATTTTGTGAATATGGAGAATAGTGACCACACCAGCGGATGCACAGGACCCTGTGATGGTCGGCTGCAACCAGTAAAAGGTCTACAAATCTATTTCCTAATGCATAGACAAGATGACAGCTCTTTGGCACTAAGTAAAAAGAAACTTGCATAACACATTCAATAATACATACAAGATTCTAACACAGAGGTGGGATGACAACCCCTCAAATGCTAAATATCAAGAGCACATGAAAAATGCATAACAGGCACAGCCTAGAACAGAGAAGAAGTGGAAAGTGAGCAATTAACATCAAAAGAAGCTTGTATTAGTTGAAAATGAAGACCAAATGCTGCAAGTATCACAATAGTTAGAGTCTCCAGAAGTTCAACCTTACATCAGAACCAAAACCATCAACCTTGATTGCATCTATTTTGTGGGTATATATAGAGGTTGAATACAAAATGTTCTGCTATTCTATGCGTGGAGGGGTCATAATGGACCACCAACCACATTAACTATCTAAATGGGCCTCTGCCATGATTTGCTGCTTTAATGAATGAACTTGATCTTCTCTGATATTTTGTTGTCGTTCTCTGATCAGATGAATGTCCTATGAAAGAATGATCCATAACTGATAAATGCTATGATCTGTTTGAGGAACGTCCTTCTTGTTCTTCGGCCATAATGTTCTTGAATGCAGTTGTTGAAGAATAACTGCATCAGGTACTGGTAGATGGTCGGCATTGTCCTTTGGAAGCACGGCTCAATCAAAGGTGGTGAAGACTTCATGGTGGGTGTACGTGCGGGTGGATAATAGATATCAACCATTGGATTGGGAAGATAGACGACAGAGATTGATTAGCAGTGGATATTGGGAGACGTAAGAGCGAGATAGACGAGGGCCATTGGATCTCATATGGGTAGATCCAACGGTGATCGTGGGTCAGGCGTACGAGGAAGTTAACGAGTGGGAAGGGGCGGGATGGTAGTAAGTGGTTTTCCCCTCACCGCCTACGCGAGGTGGGTAGTAAACGTACAAACCCGCGCGATCATAATAGGAGGGCAACACGTGGCGGATGTGATGGGCGGCAAACCGCTTTCCCCGCGAGTTAATGCGTGTGCAGGTTTCGGTAGCGAGACAAGCGATTAATGTTGGATCAGGAGATGGGCGATCGGACGGTCGGAAAAACGCACCTGTTTTATGTGACTGATGTGATGGGAAAGCGCCAGATTTTCATATAGCGCTCGTTTGCGTAGGCGCGGTTATATGGGTAAAGCCTTAGCGCTGAGGGGGCTAGACAGAAGAGGGGCTTACAAAGGGTTTAGGGAGAAAAACAGAGCTGAAGGGGTTAAAGGGGAATAAGGAAAATGAAGGGGAAGGATAAAACCAATTGCTACGAGGCTCCCTGTTTGCAAGAACACACGGCCAAATTTGAAATTTTGGTCCTCCAAAGACTGAAAAACACAACAGAGCTAACAGATCCAATCGAATAAAAATGAAAATTCCACTTGGGATTATAAAGTTTGGGAAAAAAATTTAATATATAAAAAAACTAGATAAAATTTCAGAGTGAAATGAACATAGTTTTGGTTACTCTTTACCCCAATAAGAGGTAGCACACACCTGTACCAAAATCTGTTGTCCACCTTCCAGAGGTAGCACACACCTAGATTGGAATATGTTGTCGACCTTGACCTAATGGTAGTTTGAGTAATGACATATAGCATTTGATATTAACCTAAAGTGAGTATCTAATTTCATAATCTTAAATTCAATCAACTAGAATCAATGAGTTTTTAAGAGCAAAGAGCTCTAACACATTGAGCGACTATTTAATTTAATTGGTTTTTATTATAATACTTTTATAATTTAATTAATTATTTTTTATTTTTATTTAACTAACATAATTATGATTAGTTTTAAATTATGAAAATTAGTTTAAATTATGAAAATAGTTATAAGTGATTATGATTTCTAATAAAATATATAAATAATTTTATGGGAGTAGATTTCAAAATGCGATTTTAATATTTTATTATTTAATTTAATTATTAAATTTTATTTTAATTTTATATTTA
>APFE030853024.1:93355-98355 GCA_000404065.3 Pinus taeda | reverse complement strand
ACATATCCAAAATTGACTACAAACACCTAGTGACACATAATCACAATGTTATTAGCCTAACTTGAACCAACGCTATTACCTTTTAGTTTAATTTCCTTAAATTTAACACAAATTTCTATTTTTGGCAGTTTTTCAGGTTCTAAACTACCGAGGTCATTTTGAGGGCCTAAATGGCATTTTCAGGGAAAACAAAGAGACTTGAAAAGTGCCAAATCTAGATTCACTCTATCTATTTTTGGCCTCCTCATGGAGATCTTTGAAATGAGGTATTATGATAGTCAAATAGATATTGTATGCCAAATTTACAACCACAAGAAGTTGAAGGTGCAAATTACTAGTTTATACATACACTTTGTGTCCATAGTACCTGTAGGTCATAAATACATATTTATTTACTAATTCAATAATCTCACCAAAGAATCATCAAGAAGGCTTTATGCCCTCTCTAGCTAGTTGCAATAACACTTGTTAGCCAATGAATTCATCAACCATTCATTAACTTGTTAAAACATGTCAAGATTCATATATAAGGTATATCATATAACCAACATATAACCAACAAATAACCAACATATAAACCATGAAAAACCAGCCATAAACATGAACATTATAACCAACACAAGTGCTGAGGAATCACAATAGGAAAATAACTCTTATTAACTTATGAAATAATAACCAAGTCAGGGACTTCCGTGTACCACCTGACCATAGATTGGGTTGAAACATCTGATATGAGAGAAAACAAACATGAACCTGCAATATTATTTAGAAAGACCCAGCAAGTTGCATAGCTTTGTAGAGTGGTTGGGGTTGGCACATCTCGAATAACTTGTATCTTGGTTGGGTCCACATGCACACCCTACTCATGGATGATGTACCCTAGATATTGAACCTGTGTCATACCAAAAGTGAATTTTTCCAGATTTGCACGCAACTTGTGGTTTCACAGGGTTTGGAGGACCTGCTAAATATGGTGTAGGTGCTCTTCCCAACTCTCGTTGAAGATCATAATTTCGTACAAATACACTACCACGAATGAGTTGGCGAAGGGTCGCAAGATGTCATCCATTAGCCTCACAAAGGTTGTGAGGACATTCGCTAACCTAAAAGGCATGACCAGCCATTTGAAAAGGCCCTACTTGGATTTGAAGGTAATCTTCCACACATTGGAGGGTTTGATTAGCACCTTTTGATAAAAGAACTTCAAATCAATATTGTTCAAATATTTGGGCCCCTTGGGCTAGTCTAGAAGGGCATCAATCCGTGGGATTGGATACCTATTCCGAATAGCGATCTTAGATCTCCCATTGAATAGGGTCTACCACATGATCGAGCAAAACCCCTCAGCAACAAAGGTGTCCCCTTGAAGCCAAAATAGCTCTGATCCCAAATGTAGGTTTTAACCACGTACATAAATTACTTGCATACAAATTCTAAGAACATAAAATAAACAATGCGAGAGCATAACACATAAAACACATATACACATAGATTTTCCCCTAGATCCCAAAACCGGGACTACCAGCTTGATTTTTTATTATGTTCCTTTCAATGTTACAATACATATTTATACATGCCGAAGCATAAAATACCATGGACCAAAAACCATCACGTTCAAAACCATCTGCAAAAACCATGCACAAAACCATAGGTAGGTCCACCAAACCTAATATAGGGTCCCAAAAAATTTCCATGAGGTGCTGCCCTAGACCTCGTAGAGGGGGCTACCTGCCCCCTTCAAATCCCCTATGACCAACCCACTGCACAGTCACAACCCAACACCACCCAACCATGAATTGTACCTCCAGTTCCCCCTTGAGTTGAGAACACTTACCAAGAAAATCACCAACCTCTATTGATACCTTTGATAGGTATTTTATACATTTTTTTCCATGAAGGATGTTTCCCTTAGCGGCGATCCACTTTTGTGGACCTTTTTATCAACTTGCCTAGGCTTTTCCATAAAATCTAGCCTTTATCTCCCGTGACACTTTATGCTTATCCAAGCTTAGCATCTTTCCCCAACTAAGCGATGTAATGGATCTCCTATGCATTAAATCTTGTCTAGAATATTATTTAGAATCTTTATCATGGAAAAATTATCTTAGGGAAGAATCTCATCTTCAAGTTTCCCATTTTCAAGTACTTAAATCCATTTACTTAGTAATAAAAATAATTATTTACATATCTATTTCAATGTATTTCATGGCTTTTCTGCAATAATTTCAGTCTAAAAAAAAACAATGTTACAACAATAGAGGGATATTATATTCTTCCCTCATTTTTATTTACATCGTACTTGGTGTTCATTTACCAATTACTTCTTTTTAAACAAAGTTGGATAATTTTTATGCATTTCATCCTCTCACTCCCATGTAGCCTCCTCGAGAGTAAAATTCTTCCACTATACCTTAACCCGAACGACAACTTGATTTTGGAGCGAGATCTCTTTCTGATCTAGGATACAAAGAGTTTATGCGAGAAAGTCTCCTTTGGGTTCCACTTGTAGCCTTTTCCAATCAATAATGTGATAACTATCATGCACATATTTCTTCAGTAATGACACATGTGTAGGGTTTAACCTTGTACAAAAATTACTTGTAGATAAATTCTAAAAAATAGAAAATAAACAATGACAAGAATATAAAACAAATACACAGAGATTTCCCTTGGATCCCAAAACCGCAACTACCAGATTAATTTTTCATTATGTTACTTTCAATGTTACAATACATATATATACATGTTGAAGCATTCATAAACCCCAATTCATTAACCTTGGATTGGAACATAACTATAGTTCCCTTGATTGGATCTCCAAAATACCATGGGCAGAAGACCATCATGCCCAAAACTATGTGTGAACCCCATGCACAAAACCATAGGTAGGTCAACCCACCTAATATAGGGTCTAAAAATATTTTCCCAAGGACCTTCCCCAGACCCCGTGTAGGGGGGTTACCTCCCCCGTGAAACCCCCCGATAGGGGGGCTGCACCCCCCTTGACCCCCTTGTTGTGCTTGACACAATGCACAAGGAGGTCTACTGCCCCCCTGTGACCCCCCACGCGTGCAACTAGTCGTGGAAAGAGTATAACACACACCCAACATTCTCCCACTTCTTGCTTTCTTTTTCACATAGGGGGTCACAAGAGAGCTTAGTCATTGGTCCATCCCTACAACACCCATTGTTTCTCTACACCAAGAAAACTTATCAATGCTAATAGGATTTGTCAATTAATTTGTAGCGTTCTTCAAAGTGTCCACCTTTAATAAGAACACCCTTTTGTCCTCAACGATATGTTATGAAACTAGCTCACAAAAATATAGAAAAGATAGATCAACGCAACCTCCTTTACATTACACAAATGAACAATTATTGGATGATACAAATGACTAAACCTCCCTTCTATATATAGGAGTCTAAGGGGTCATAATAAAATCAAGCCGACATAATGGTAATAACATAAGGGCACAACAATAACAATAGTGGGTTTTTGTGGGGCACACTAATAACAATATGGGGACAATAGGGGCATAATAATAACAATAAGGGCTACAATGACAATAGTAATGGGGGAATCACTAGTATTATAGGGACCTAACATGCTCCTCTCCTTCTGAAAAGCGTTGTCCTCAACGCTTGAGTAGTTCTGGATGCTTCTGTATAAAATTATCATCCTCCCATGTGGAATCTTCAGTAGATAAGCTCTTCTGCTTGATGAGATACTCTGAAATTGATCAATTTCATAGCTATGGCATTCTTGTTTCTATGATTGCTTTCAGTTCCAATATGATTTTTCCTTCTTCATCAACTTCTGGCAATATTGTTTGAACTGGGAGCTTGTCACCTATAAACTTCTTTAAACATGAAACATGGAAAACTAGGTGCACTAGGGAAGCTGCAGAAAGCTCCAATTTGTATGCCATAGTACCAATATTTTGCAACACCTTATACAGACCATAATACTTTGGTGATAATTTATTATCCTTCTTAGCTTGCTTGAGGGACATTTGTTTATATGGTTGTATCCGTAGGAATACCCAATCACCTACAACAAAACTTCTTTCACTGTGATGTTGATCTGCTTGTTGTTTCATTTTATATTCCACCAACATGAGGTTATCCCTTAAGAGTTGGAGGACTTGTTGTTGATGCTCGATGTGATATTCCACTCCTTGAACCTTGAAATTTTCTCTTAAATATGATGATTTCAAAGTCATAACCCAACATCTTTGTGACCCACTTTGGTTGCTGTTCAGTGGATAACATTTGTTTTAAAAAGTATTTAAGGCTATCATGATCCATTTTTACCTTAAAGTGTCTTCCCATTAGGTAGGATTGCCATTTCTTAAGTGCATGTAGTATTGCCAACATTTCCTTCTCATAAATAGGTTTGTGTAAAAACTTTCCCTTGATTGGACGACTTAAAAAAGCAATGGGTCTTTCATCTTGCATTAAAACAACACCAATTCCATTTCCTGAAGCATCACATTCCATAATAAAGGTTTTTGTGAAGTCCGGTGTAGCTAAGACTAGTGCTTGGCACATTGCCTATTTAAGATGTTCAAAGGCCTTTGTTGTTTCTGGAGTCCATGAAAATGTATCTTTCTTCAATAATGTTGTTAGAGGTGCTACTATTCTCCCATAATTCTTAACAAACTTGCGATAATACCCTGTCAACTTGAGAAATCCTCGTAGATTCTTTATGGATGTGGGGGTTTTCCATTCCTTAATGGCTTTAATTTTGCTAGGGTCTACCTTAACTCCTTCACGAGATACAATATGACCTAGATATTCCACCTCTTGTACTCCAAAGAAACATTTGGATATTTTTGGATATAATTGTTTCTCCTCTAATAGTTGTAGCACCCAATCAACATGTTCAACATGATCCTTCCAAGACTTGTTATAGATTAGTTTATCATCAAAAAATACTAACAAAAATTTTCTAAGGAAGGGTTTGAAAATGGAATTCATCAAACCTTGAAATGTAGAAG
>APFE030853024.1:27627-78016 GCA_000404065.3 Pinus taeda | reverse complement strand
CTTGGTTTATCGACATATGTGATTGGGGTTGCAGTGCCCAAATATGTCTATAATAGTTGCCCCCTAAAGCATGAGGTCATAAATCTTTTGATGTCGGGTGAAATGCTTTATCATGAGGATCTGAGGTTTTTAGAATTGGAAGGTGACCTGTATAAAATACAATACAATACATTATCTTCATATTATTTTCATGATCTAGCTGAGGCAGGCATTCCCATGCTCAGCTTTATAAATTCATTTTCATGTACATAGGACATACAACCGTCTGTGTGGCAGACTGATGATTCTGGTAGATCCATCATCCCTTAGCTTGGATGATCATCTGTGCAGCTATGGAGTACATTTGATGTCTTTATTTTCCTGAATATATTACAGCTCGGATGGATGAAACTAGATCCGAGGTCTTCAAACTCATTCAATTTTTGCTTGATGTACAAGTCGATCCATGTGAAAAGGTATCCTGAAGTTGAACATCGAAAGACATTGCCGGATTACTAGCCAATGATGTAAGTTGTTAACATGCACGAGAAGAATCACTAATAATGATAATGATCCTAAAGGTACTACAGTACAATTCACGTGGTGTGAATATAGTTTCTGATGTCGAACACAATGAAAAATCTTTCGGTCAAAGGCCATTGATGTAAACCTGTCGCTGGAAGTGAGAATCTTGCCATTGAGGCATGCAAGCTTCAAAGTACTGAAAGGGTTGTTCCTAAGTTAGCTTCTTGGATAATGAGTTGATGTCGACAAGAAGTGACCCACCGTAAGAGGGCCTTAATGAATCCCACATCTACAACATGAAATGAAGCAAATGATTTTCTGGAGGTGAAAATGATCTGATGATACAAGGTTAAAGGGTGGCAGTCATGAAACATGGAGAGTGAAGGTATTGCAATGGATGAGGCGTTAGTTGAGTTGGTGAATTCTTTGAGTGACTTCTCTTGAACATATCGGTGACACTGTGATGGATCGGTAGCGTTAACCCCATGGATGGTACGGAGGACCAATTGTGATGGTGAATGGAATAACCCAATCCAATTCAATCATGGTGATGGAGTGAAAGTGTCATGATCAAGAGCGACCTACTACCAATGAATTTCTTCAAGTTTTCTTCCCTTTTTCCCCAGTCATTGTTGACCAGTACCTCTTTATTTTTGTCAAGCTTGAGGAGGATAACATATGCTTGTTCTATAATTTTCCCTTCAGACAAACCTGTCGCTATGTTTTAGCGAGCCAAGTGACAGTGAAACTCGCTCTTGTCCAAATGGACAAGTTTGCCGCTATTGTTTTAACGAGTTTAATGACAAAGACAACTTGGCCCTTTTGATGTTTAGAGAATTTGAAAAGAGATGGAAAGGAAACTCCAGTAGTCCTTTTTTGTGGTATAATCCCTTAAGTCTGAAAAAGTATAAAATAATATGAAAGGGATGAATTTTTGATAGTTTTAGCAAGCCGAACAAGACAAGTGCTTGATATTTTTGTGTAATGATCCCTCAAGTCCAAAAATATTAAAATATAGAGGAGGGATGGTGCTTCCCTTTACTTTAACGAGCTGGAAAGGCTAGTAGCTCGGCAATATTTTCATATTTTACGACTCTAAAAAGAGCTTAAAAAAGACTCGTTTTTGAGGAACAAGTGATGTATCCGAGTAGCAACTGGTTCCAAGTAAGTTTGGAACTCCTCAAACACGGCAATGTAACGAGCGTGGCTAATAGAATCACTCATCGCAATTGTTCCTCAAAATGGTAAACAATCAAGTGGAGGCATATGATCTACTAAAAGAGTGGAGGTGACAATAAGAACATGACCAAGGCTCAAAAAGGTTGATACTAATGCGATCACAAAGGTTATTTACCGAGCGTGGATTCATTTTTTTAACAAGCTTGAATCTTTAGAAACTATGCTCAGTGGCGGGTTTATTTTTTAATGAGCTTGAACCTTGTGCCAACATGTGCTCAGTGCTAGGTTTATTTTTTAATGAGCTTGAACTTTGCGGAAACATTGCTTGCTCCAGTCATCTTTTAAAGATATCTCTTATTAGTAGGTTCATTTTTTAATGAGCTTGCCCCATGCGACACTTTGCTCATGTATGCAGGCTAGAAACGATCAACTATAGAACTAACTACACTACGAGTTAAAGAGCTATTGAGGTTAGGTAGGATAGTTTCCTACAAAACATTTCCTTTACTTTGCCGGGGCCATTGACAAAGGTGAATGTGGATCAGACCAATCACCTAACCTAAGTAGTTGAAGTTAGTAAAATACTACGAGGTTAGAGTTACGATGGTCGCTTTTCACTTGCATAAAAAAGGTTTGCATGCCCCCAAGTATAAAGAAAAGTAGAGTTTCCAGGTTACCATATGGAAGTCCTTGCATTTACGTAAGATTTTTTCGTCCGCAGAGCAGAAAAAAACACTTCCTTGGCTTTGTACATCAAAGTAGACAAAGGTGAATAGTATGGGTTGACACTTCCAATCACATAACCTTCGAGGAGATCCTGTTTCAGACTGATCCCATATCCTACACAGAAATGGCTTTTCAAACCAATCATATAACCTACGACGAGGAGATCCTATTTCAGACTGATCCCATATCCTACACAAAAATGAAGTTTTAGACCAATCATATAACCTATGAGGAAATATATCTTTTCATTTGGGTTCGCCTGCTGAAGTAGAGCAGGGTGCATGCCCCCTAAGCTTTGTTACATTCACTGAATTACTTGTGGTAAGTAGGTGGATGAACTAGAGGTTGAAGATACATTCCTTGTGCAAAGAGACCATTTAGGGATGGAAATTGACTCGTAGCCGTGTTTGAACCGGGAAATTAAAGTTGGTCAACAAGTTGTACCATTCTGCCTTCATACGGAAAACACATCACCCGAAAGAGTGAGGAAACAATAGCTCCCATGCTATAAATTTAGTCATGCCCAAGGAGTAGATTATAATCTAGCGGCCCTTGGACTACCATCACATTCAAGTGAACGGTTTTCCTTCTTAAAGTTATAGGCACATTTGGAAGGATCCCTAATGGTCGACTAGTTCCTTTATTGAAGCCTGACAAATTTCGATTCTCAAGTAGAAGCGGTGGCTAACCAAGCACTTTCCAACCAGTTGGGGAAAGGATACTCATGGAATCCCCTTCATCTATGATAGGGCCAACCATGATCATTCTGTAAACTTGTACTATGATACTGAATGGCACATTAGATGGAAGGTGGGTTATCGTTAGTAGATTCCAATAAAAGGAGATGACTAGAGTGCTTGGAAGAGGGACTGAATAAATGGCCCGATGAATCTCTTGAAATGGGTAACTTCCCTCTTGTGGTAGAGGAATGGGTAGATTGCCCCCATGTTCATTAGGCTCTGTGTTAACAGAAATAATTTGAATGATGTTGTTCTCATTGTCTTTGTAGATTGTATCATCTAAAGGTAGACCTTCTAAAGGCAAGACTGGGCCGACAACCATCTCGACCTGTTGACTTTGGTCCGATATGGAATCAAAGGGTTTATCTTCAATGATAGGCGTTTTGACTAAAAACTGGGGGGGTGTCAGTCGTATTTTCAACTAGTGATGGACTTGGCAAGAGTTTCTTATATCCAGGTGGAAGTCGCTGCGGTGAAGCAGGACAGTTATCCAAGACAATTTTAGCTTTGTCCAGAAATAGACAACGGTGGAGGGAATGATCGCCCTGACACAACCTACAAGGAAATTTAGATCTTCCTTTTTGTCCATTGACTTCACTTTCACTAGTCGATGGTGTACTCTCAACATGATTGATAGAGGTTGATGACACCGGGTGGTGCAAGTGGGGAGACCAGTCTCTCAATATCCGTGGAATGCAAGGGAAATCTCGATGAAAGTGGTTTCCTTTGCAAATTATGCATGGAGATTTGGGTTTGGAAGGTGTAGTGTGTAGATTTTCATTGGACGATGCACAGTTGCCCCCTTGCTCGACTGACCTCTTCTTCTTCTTCTCCTTCCCTTTCTTCCTCGTCTCGGTTACTTGGTTTTTAGTATCACTAGTTTCACCAAGTGAAGAGGAAGAAGGAGAGGGAGAAAAAAACGAGGTAGAAGGTGAGGGAGCAACTCCAATATCATATGGTTGCTGATTCAATTGCTGAGGAATTGTGGTGTTTTGAATGAAATAGGTTGAGAATAGCCATACCGGCAGGCCAATTGTGATTCTTGGAAGGGACAATGTAGCCATGTATGGAGCACCAATATCTCCCCAAGAAGAGAAAGGACTAGGATTCCCCCCCAGGGGAAATCCTTGATTGGTGGAATCCATTATCTCAACCTAAGATCAAAGAGGGAACATGGACGTTATTTTGAATTAAATAAATTTTATGACGCTTTGACACAACTTGCTTTTTCAATTTTTAAGAGTAGAGAAAAAGCTAAACGTGACTCTAGTCGCCTTCGATTTTTAATGAGCCTGAAGTGACAAGTCCTCATATGGACCTTTTCTTTTAAGGAGTAAAAAAGGAATGAAAGTGAATACTCTGGAAATCTAGGCAGAGGGATTACCAAACCAATCACAAAACTACAATATACACCCTGGTGGTAAATTAAAGAGAAATTACCAAGGATTTTACGTACGATAGTCAATTTTCCTAAATGCTATGTTCAGTGCATTGCGATCGATAGGGCGGAAGACACAACTTCCTAAAGATAAATGATGTCAGCCTATTGTGGTCTCCCAATATACACTCAACGGTATGGGGAGCACAAGTCCATACTAGCACTTTTCATATCAAAGAGGAGGAATCACCTAACCTTCGATGAAAATGATAGTTACCAGGTTTTACGACACCGGAATACGTCTCTAGCCTAGATTTCTAGATGTTGTGTGTTAGGTTCCAAAGCATTTTTATGTTCATTAAGGTTTATTTTATAGTTGATCTTTCTTAAGAAGTTTTCCTTTCAAGATTCACCGCTTGATGTAGATGTAAAATTCCTAAATATGCAATCTAAAATGATAAATAGTCGTTTGTTTTCTTTTAGCAATGACAATCCTAGCTACTAAGTAAAGAAGAGTACGATTCTTTCAACAGAGAGCAGCGAGCACACCCTAAATGCACTTTTCGTAAATCAATTTCCACATGCAGTCTAAATGCAAATGCACATGCATGTATTTGTTTTTCCGTTTCCTTAATGTGAGAATGCCAAAAAGAAAACTAAGTACAGATTTGAACTACTTTTCCTCAAAGCGACATTTTAGCAATTTCTTTTCAAAATGAAAGGAAGACTAAGACAACACTTTCAAATTTGAATGGAAAACTGCTTTCGACACTTCAAATATTGATAATTCAAATCAAATACAATGGCAAAAGTACAATTGACTATCTAGAAGAGGAAGACTTTACGACACTCTTCTTTTCGACTCACAATGACAGTTGTGACACTTTGGAATCAAAAGATGACAATTCAATTAAGCTACTATTTGCAAAGGAGGAATGTAAATGATGAAAAATACATAAAAAATCATTCACAATTCCTTATCAATGGAGGCTGAATAATGTAAAGGAAGAAGGTTTCAATAATTATGTACTGATCATAGGTTGCAAAACTACTAAATAGAGCTAAAAACAATGAAGAAAAAACCAAATTCCAGAGAGGGAAACAATCTCATTCAATCATCACACATGTCCTTAAGGGAAACAAGATGCATCTCACTTGCAGCACACGGGAGTTGTGATGCATCCAGACTATCAATGAGAGACAATGCGATGGACCAGGGAATGAAACTGTACTTGGTTTTCACTCACAATTTGCAGCTAAGTTTAGTGATTTAGGCTGAGCTTATGATGGAAAATAACAAAAAAGTATAGGGGTATGATCTTATGAGGTTATTGAGCTACCACCAGGGCACTTAGGATGTTTTCAAGTCAGATGTTCAGTTCATAAACCAACCCGGAGATTGACTGAAGCAGTGTTGATCTACTTTGCACTTGCATAGCAAGTGTAGTTTGAAGTCTAGCTAGCTTAACTTCAGGCTCCGTCTGTAGTTTATAAAGCAAACAATAGTAATTAAACAAACAAACCATTTGCTCCCCAGTGGAGTTGCCATTTTTTTTTTGGGAAAAGTAGTGTTGCTATTTGATCTGCTAGTCCCACTAAGACGGGTAGTTATCTTAGAAACAAACAATTCAAAGTAACTTGTGTTTTCATTTATGGATGATAGATAAGAGAGAAGCAGAGAGCACCAACCTTAATCTTTCGCTTGGCTCCTTGCTTGTTTCCTCTCTCATTTGATAGAGTTTGCCACTCCTTTCTCACTTGTCCCGCTTCAAATAAACCTGTAGAGGCAAAGTAGCAAAATACCATCAAAGCATAGAGATCTATAGTACCATAAACAATGTAGAATCAGAAGTACATTAACCATAAAATTGAATTCACAAATACAAGATTTACAAATACACAAGTATATGGAGGAAAACTCAAATAGCTTTATTGATAGTAGAAGTAGAAGAGAGGATTACAACCCAGCTGTTTGATCCAGCATCATCCTCCCGGCATGAAAGACCTCTTCACCTCATGAAAAGCAAGATCACCCAACAATACAGTGTCTCAAAGAGAAACCAACAACACTTCCTTACAAATTACAAAATTCCAGCCTCTGGATCTCTGGGATGAGGGATCCATTTATAGATATTTGGAGAGGGTGAGTCAACTTTTGGGTTTTTAATTTGTGTCATTTCACTGATAGTTCTTGGTTCCACTTCGAGATTTCATGATCTCTTACTCATCCTTAGGCGAATTCAGAGAGGCAAGTGTCATATGAGAAGTTTCTAGAAGATTCTCTAAGTTTCCACGTAGAAAGTTGCCTCTGCCATTTGTTTACTCTCACTCATCACACCCTACAGAAGGCATTTTTAGTATGCATCGCACCTCCTGTGTGTAACAGGTGAGATGCTTCACACCTTGACCAAGGAGCAATCTATATGGTCTAGTTTTGGCCTGTTCTGAGTGTTTTTTCATGTAGAACTTCTAGGAAATGATGCAATCAGTTGACCATGATCCTTTAGGGTTAAAACAACGCTTTTAGGATTTTAATAGCCCTTGGTTTATCGACATATGTGATTGGGGTTGTAGTGCCCAAATATGTCTATAACACATTGCCATCTTAGCTTTATAAATTCATTTCGTGTACATAGATCAGATAGTCTTCTGATGATTCTTTAGATGTAGAGTGATCATCCTTGGTTTGAATGATTGTCTGTGCAGCTTCTTTGTACATTTGATGTCTTTATATCCCTAAATATATATCATAGTCCGAATGGATGAAACTAGATCCGAGGTCTTCAAAATCGTTCAATATTCACCCGATGTACAAGTCAATCCATGTGAAAAGATGTTTTGAAGTCGAACATGGAAAGACATCGCTTGATTACTAACCAATAATGTGAGTTGTTAACAGGTGTGAGAGGAATCACCGATAGTGATAATGACCCTCAAGGTACTACAGTACAATTCACATGGTGTGAATATATGATCCGATGTCGAACACCACACAATATATTTCAGTTGAAGGCCATTGATGTCAACCTGTTGCTAGAAGTGAGAAAATTTCCATTGAGGCATGCAAGCTTCAAAGTACTGAAAGAGGTGTTCTTAAGTCAAATTTTTATTGATCTAATCTAAAAATATATGATATTGCAAATAAACCCAAGAAATAACAAGATCTTAATATAGAAAACTTTATTAATATCAAACCCTTAAGGTATGGCAATACCATTCATTCACTCCTTAAGGAAGGAGAACACTCCACAAGCCATATGCTTGTTCATACAATATTTCTTCACATCTCTCAATGGGGAGTCTCTAGCCTCTATATAGGCCTCATACATACAATACTATGGTTCATTACCATTGTTCCCTTAATACCATCTATCTAATACCATGGGCTTATTACATTATTGCTAACTACTTGTGGTCTTTTACATGATATGGGTTAACCATCTTATTTATTACTATGGCCCATCACATTATTACAATATTCCCTTGGGTACCTCCCTTTGTACCCCATATTATCCCCCTAGGTATACTACATTCCACCCCCTTAACATGTTTCATCCCCGGAAGAACACAAATAATAAGATGGTACCATGCACTTGCATCTAGCCATCTAAGAGAAAGGTGAACTCTCAATCTCACTGGTGCCTCACTTACTTGAGATGGAAGTTGACCTTGGCAACTCTTTTGTGTTGATGTGTAGTAGGTGGATCTTCACTCCTCTCTATCTATTATGCAGGGGTTGTTGTCCTTGTGGGTAATTCGTTTCCATCTTGTTGGTTATTTTCTTGCAGGGTGATGTGGGTGGTGATATGCTGAAGTGTTAACCAATGATGTATCTTTCTTTAATTCACCACCTAATGGAGCCTGATTGGTATCTGATACATGTTGTGGTGCCTGTTGTTGTTTCTTATCTTCCAATATTACTTCAACCACTAAGTCCTCATCTGATGTATCAATACCTGTAGTCTTTTCTGCTTCAACCTCTATTTGTGTTTGATTGTGGATCATCAAGGGCTCATCATCTGATGTGTAAGTGTCATTAGAGCTTTGTGCTTCTACCTCCATAGTCTCTGCTTGGGTCTTAATGGAAATATCTTCCAATGTAATTTTCTTCTTTTTATACCAAAGCTTCAGGAATTTCTTCTTCACATTAATATTGATAGTACTCATAGATTCCATCCAAGGATATCCCAAAACAACATCCATTTTATCCATATCTGAAGTATAAAAGTCACCATGCAACACATACTTATCCATAGAAAACTTCAAATATTTATAAACTTGAACATCCCCATTATCAACCTGTGTGTTTTCAATGTGTTTTGCTGGAACTTGCAATTTTTTTTCCAAATTAACATTGATAAAATTATGCTTACAACTAGAATTTATCGACACAATGATCTTCTCCTTCTGAATCAATCCATGAACCTGCAATAAAGAGATACCAGCAGAAAATAACCCTTTAGGTTTCTTGGTTTCCTTCTTTCCTGCAAAAATAAAATCTTTGCTAGGCTTTTTGGTTTCCTCCTTTCTAGTATGAGACCATTTGTCCAAAAGTAGTTCTTCAATTTGGTCAGCACGACATAACTTTAGAATCTCACTGTTAAGTGATTTCCACCATATAGCAGCCTCATCTTTTAAATAATACCCTATTTTTCCCTTCCAACACCTTGGGAAGTCAAACTTAAGATGTGCTATCAAATTTTCAATAGAAGAACCATTTTTTTTCCTGTAAAAAACTTACTGTTATAAGCCATGAAGAGGGTTTTTGAAAACAAATCTCTTACTTGGCGAAAATTTGAAATGGCCGCAATTCAGTCAATATTGCTCAGAATCCCTACTATGACCTATTTTCGGAAATGGAACAACAATTTTACATCTTCTCATGTGATAGAAATTCTGATCTAGGCACTGTAATTTCAGATATGTGCTACAACTCTCCCGCTGTCACCAAAAATTCTGAAAAAAAGAGCTTATTTTAAATCAGCAATATCTCCCTCATCGAACTCCGATTCAACTGATTTTTTTTTTTTTTAAATTTGGGTATTTTTTCACAAGAAATCTAAATCTGCAATTAGATTTTGTAGATTTTTCACTAGAATGTACAGATCTGCTCCACAAACTCACCGCCCAAAAAATGTCTGCAACACCAATGATTTTTAGATCAGCGATATCTCCTTCATCTGGACTCCGATTCAGCTATTTTTTTTGAAATCGGGTATTTTTTCACAAAGAATCTAGATATGCAATTAGATTTTGTAGATTTTTCCCAAAAATGTGTAGATTTGATCTACAAACTTGTCGCCCGAGAAAGTTCATGCAAAAAATAAAAAAAATTCTCTACTTTTTCCCAAGAAAGTGCTCTAATACCACTTGTTATGGATCTAACCTAAAAATATATGATAATAGAAATAAACCCAAGAAATAACAGATAGAAATAGATAGAAATGATTTACTTTATTGATCAAACCCTTAAGGTAGGGCAACACCATTCATTCACTCCTTAAGGAAGGAGAACACTCCACAAGCCATATGCCTGTTCATACAATATTCCTT
Organism: Pinus taeda; assembly: GCA_000404065.3. NCBI lineage: Eukaryota > Viridiplantae > Streptophyta > Pinopsida > Pinales > Pinaceae > Pinus > Pinus taeda. Next base: position 67,936 of record APFE030853024.1, on the reverse strand, counting down.
CACATCTCTCAATGGGGAGTCTCTAGCCTCTATATGGGCCTCATACATACAATACCATGGGTCATTACCATGGTTCCCTCAATACCATCTATCTAATATGATGGGCTTATTACATTATTGCTAACTACTTGTGGTCCCCTACATGATACAGGTTAACCACCTTATTTATTACTATGGCCCATCCCATTATTACATTATTCCCTTGGGTACCTCTCTTTGTACCCCATATTATCCCCTCTAGTTATACTACACAACTTCTTGGATAATGAGTTGATGTCGACAAGAAGTGAATCGTCGTAGGAGGGCCTTAATGTATCCCACATCTATGACACAAAAAAAAGCAAATTAATTTTTGGAGGTGAAAACAATCTGATGACACAAGGTTCATGAATGGTGGTCATGAAAAATGAAGGTTGAAGGTATTGCAGTGGATGAGGCATTAACTAGATTATGGTTTCTCCATTGAATGACTTCTCTTGAACATGGCGGTGACACTGAGATGGATTGGTAGCATTAACCCCAAAATATGGATGGTGTGGAAGACCAATGGTGAGATGACCTGTGAACAGAATAACCCAACCTGACTCAATAATGGTGATGGAGTGAAAGTGTCATGTTCAAGAACGATCTACTACCATAAATTTCTTCAAGTTTTCTTCCCTTTTTCCCCAGTCATTGCTGATTAGTACCTCTTTAATTTGTCAAGCTTGAGGAGGATAACATATGCTTGTTCTATAATTTTCCCTTTGGGCAAACCTGTCGCTATGTTTTAACGAGTCTAGCGATAGAAACTTGTCCTTGTCTAGAATGGACAAGTTTGTCGCTATTGTTTTAACGAGTTTAATGACAAGGATAACTCGGTCCTTTTCATGTTTAGAGATGTTGAAAAGGGATTGAAAGGAAACTCCAAAAGTTTTTTTTTGTAGAATAATCCCTTAGGTCTAAAAAAGGATAAAATAATACTAAAGGGATGACTTTTCCGATCACTTTAACGAGTCGAAAAAGACAAGCGCTTGAACTTTTTCGTGAGATAATTCCTCGGGTCCGAAAAAGATTAAAATATACAGGAGGGATGGCACTTCCAATCACTTTAACAAGCTGGAAAGGCCAATTGCTTGACAATATTTTCATATTTAACAAGTTTGAAAAGAGTTTGAAGGAGACTTGATTTTGGGGAATGAGTGGTGTCTAGGAAAGCAACTAGTTCTGGGTAAGCTTGGAACTTCTCAAAACATGGTCATTTCTGGGAAGAGGTTGGCTAATAAGACCACTCGTTGTAGATGTTCCTCAAAAAGGGTAAACAACCAAGTGGAAGCGTATGATCAACCAAAATAATGGAGGTGATGGGAGGTACAAAACCAAGGCTCGAAAGGTTGATAACATGGCAATCAAAAAGGTTAATTACCACAGGTGGGTTCATTTTTTAACGAGCCTGAACCATGGGGGAACTATGCTTGGTTTTTGGTTTCATGTTTTTACATAAGCTAGAAATGACAAAACTAAAAAGCTAGAAACGAAAAAAACCAAAAATTGAAAATGAAATTGAAAATGATTTGCATGCCCCCAGCATGATGAAAGGGAGAGTCTCCAGTAGCCATATGGAAATTACTGTGGTTAGGTAGGATGGTTTCATCTGCAGAATAGACAAAACACTTCCTTGGCTTCATCCTCAGAACAGACAAAGGTTAATGGTGTGTCAAAACAATCACATAACCTATAGGGAAACTTATCTTTTCAGCTGGGTTTGTCCGTAGAATAGACAAGGGTGCATGCCCCCTAAGCTTCATTACATTCACTAGACTATTCATGGCAATCAGGTGGATGGAATGAAGGTTAAAGAGATACCGCTAATGTACAAGGACCATTTAGGGATGATGATTAACTTGGAGCTATGCTTGGGCCTGGAAATGAAAGCTGGTCAATGGTGACAATCTTGCCTTCATGTGGGAGACACATCACTCAGAAGAGTGTTGAAACAATAGCCTCCATGTTATAAACATAGTCATGTCCAAGGATTATATTGTAATCTAATGGTCCTGGGACTACCATCATGCTCAGATGAATGGTTTTCCTTCCCAAAGTGATCAGTAACTTAGGAAGGATCCCTAATGGTTGACTGGTTCCTCTGTTAAAGCCTAACAGATTTTTTGTAGAAGGCATAAGTGACGGCGAACTAAGCACTTTCCAAGCAGTTGAGGAAATGATACTCACTGATGCCCCTTTGTCTATGATAGTGCCAGACATGATCATTTTGTAAACTTGTACTATGATCCGGAAAGGTACATAAGAAGGAAGGCGAGATCTTGCTAGTTGATTCCAATCAAGGGAAGTGACTAGACTACTTGGAGGGGATACCGAATAAACGAGAGAATTAACCCCTCGAGTTATGAGAACTAGGGGATTTTCCTCCTGTTGTGAAGGAATGGGCAGACTGCCCCCAAGTTCATCAGACTCTGAAGTAACAAAAAGAATTTGAACAATATCATTCTCACTCTATTTGGGAAGGGTACGATTTTCTGAAGGTAAAACAGGGTCAACTGTCACCTTGACTTGTTGACTTTGGTTGAGTATAGACTCATAAGATTCACTTTCAGAGAGAGTGGTCTCGACTAATGGTTGATTTAATTCAGCCAATTTTCCAACTAGTAAGGGACTAGGGGAGAGTTTCTGGTAACCAGATAGAAGTCTCTGTGGTGAAGTAGGACGATTATCCAACACTCTTTTGGCTTCATCCAAAAAAGGACAACGGTGAAGGGAATGATTAACTTCACATAACCTACATGGAACTTTAACCTTTCCTTTTTTTCCATGAACTTTATTATCACTAGTTGAAGGTGTGTTATCAACATGATCTCCAGAGGTTGATGACACTGGGTGATGCGAATAGGGGGACCATTCTCTCAAGATCCGAGGAAAGCAAGGACAATCTCGATGAAAATGGTCTCCTCTACAAATTATGCATGGAAATCTGGGTTTAGGAAGTTTAATGGGTGGATTTTCACTAGATGATGCATCCAAAGCAATGGTTGCTTGGTTACTCACTTGCTGAATTGACTTCTTCTTCTTCTCCTTCCCTTTCTTCTTCTTCTCAGCTTCCTGGTTCACTACTTTCACCAAGCAAAGAGGAAGAAGGGGAGGGAGAAACAAGCGAAGAAGAAGGAGAAGGGTCAACTTCAATATCAACTAGATGCTGATTTGATTACAGAGGAATCATGGTATTTTGAACCACAGAGGTTGAGAATAGCCATACTGGTAGGCCAATTGTAAATCCCGGAAGGGACAATGTAGCCATATACGGAGCACCAATATTTCCCCAAGGAGAAAAAGGACTAGGATTCCCCTCAAAAGGGATTCCTTGATTGGTGGACTCTGGATTTGTCCCCATATACCTCAACTTGAGATCAACGAAGGAACATGGATGTTATTCCGAATTTAATTAATTTTAATGACACTTTGACACAACTTTGCTTTTTCAGATTCTAAGAGTCGAGAAAAGCTAAAGATGACTCTAGTCCCCTTCGATTTTTAAGGAGCCTGAAGTGATAAGTGCTCAGATGGACCTTTTCTTTTAAAGAGTTGAAAAGGAATGAAAGTGACTACTCTGGAGAATCTAGACAGAGGGATTACCAAACCAATCACAAAACTGCAATATACATCTTGGTGGTAAATTAAAGAGAAATTACCAAGGACTTATGTACAATAGTCAATCTTCTCGAATTTTGTGTTCAGTGCATTGCAATCGATAGGGCAACAAACTCGACTTCCTATGGATAAAGGATATAACCCTATTGTGGTCTCCCAATATATATGCGACAATATGGGGAGCACAATTCCGTGCTAGCCCTTGTCGTATCAAGGAGGAGGAATCACCCAATCTTCGATGAAAACAATAGTTACTAGTTTTTACGACGCCAGAACACGTCTCTAGCCTAGACCTCTATATGTGTTGCGTTAAGTTCCAAAGAGTTGCTAGGTTAATTGAGATTTATTTTAGAGTTGATCTTGTTTAAAGTTTTCCTTTCAATGGTTCACCGCATGATGTTGATTTGAAATTCCTAAAAATTCAATCTACAATGATAAACAATCGTTGTTTATTTTGATCAATGAAAATCCTAGCTACCAGGGAAAGAAGATTACAATTCTTTCAAACAAAGAGCAAAGATCACACACTAGTGCATTTTCCTAAATCATATTTCACACAAAAACTAAATGCTAATGCAAATTCATGTATCTGTTTTTCGTTCTCCTTAATTTAAAAATGCTAAAAAGGAAAATTGAATGTAGCAAAGATCTGAAATATTTCTTTCAAAATGACATTTCGACAATTTCTTCTTCAGAAGAGAAAGGAAGACTAAATGACACTTTTCAATTTTGAACGAAAAAATTCTTTCGACACTTCGAATATCAAAAAATCAAATCAAATACTTGACGAAACATTCAATTGACTATTTAGGGAAGGAAGAATCCATGACACTTCACTTTTTGACACAAAACAACAGTTACGACACTTTTTGTATGAAAGCGATAGATCAATTTAAGCAACTTTTCGACAAGGGATTGTAAATGATGAAAAAATTCATAAAAACATTTACTAATCCTAATCAATGGAGGCTTATCTATGTGGTGCAAGTAGTGTTCAATAAGGAGGCACTGTTCATAAGCAACAAAACAACTAAATGAAACTGAAAACAAGGACAAAAAACCCCAATTTCTAGAATGGAAATAGGTTCAGCCAATCATCGCACTTGGGCTTCACAGAAATAGGGATGCATCACACTTTACACACTCGAGAGGTGCAATGCATACTGGTTTATAGTGACAGACAGTGCGATGGGCCAGGGAGCGCAACTAAAATGGGTTTTGGCTCAGATGAGCAGTTGTTTTCAGTAAGTTAAGCTGAGCTATGATGGATAGTAAAGAGAAAAGTACAGAGGTAAGTATTGAGAGGTCATTGAGCTACCAAAAGGGGATCTAGAATGCTTGTAAGTCAAATGTTTAATTCATAAACTAAACCAAAGATTGACTGAAGCATCATTCATCTACTATGCAATTGCAAAGCAACAACAATTTGAAGACTACCTGGCTGACTTCAGGCTCTATCTATAGTTTAAAAAACAAACAATAACAACAAACAAACATCTATTCGGTCCCCAACGTAGTTGCTATTTTGTTTTTGGGAAAACTAGTCTCTTTTCGAATGACTAGCCCTCTAGGTTTGGCAGCTATCCTAGAAACAACAGTTTAAATCAATTCATGATTTCTTATATGTATAATAGATAAAAGAAAGACAAAGGGACCAACCTGGAACTTCCACTTATTCCCTTGCTTGATCTCTCTCCCCCTTGACAGAGCTTGCAACTCCTCCCCATACTTATCCTTCTTGGAGGTACATGTAGAGATACACTAACAAAGAACCATCAAAGCATCTTGATCTATTATATCATAAGCATTACAGAATCAGATGTATAATGAACATATAATAACATTCATAAATAAGAACATTCACGATTGCACAATCATATGGAAGAAAACCTGAAGAACTGTATTAAATAGAAGGGAGAATTACAATCCAGTTTTCTAATCTAGCATCATCCTCCCAGCATCAATCCCTCTTCACCTCATGAAATAGCAAGATCACACCAAAAATACAATGCTCTTTCCTCAAATACAAACTATCAGCACTTCCTTGCAATTCACAAAATTCCAGCCTCTAGATCTCTTAGATGAGGGATCCATTTATAGATGTGTGAAAGGGTGTGAGTCATCTCTGGGTTTTTTATTAGTGCCATTCCACTTGTTGCAATTGGTTCCACTTGGATATTTCTTGGATCTCTTGCTCATCCATGTACGAATTCAGAGAGGCAAGTGTCATAGGAGAAGTTTCTAGAAGATTCCATGAGTATCCACTTAGCAAACTGTCTCGGACATTTGTCCATGCTTGCCCATCGCACCCTACAGAAGGCCTAATCAGTATGCATCGCACCTGAGCAGTGTACCTCTCAGTATGCACTACACCTTGCTAATGTAGCAGTTAGTATGGTTCAGTTTAGGCCATTTATGGGTGGTTTTTCAGGTAGAACTTTTGGGGAATTATGTAATCAAATGCCCATGTTCTTTTAGGGTATGAAACAACTCTCTTAGGGGTTTATGAGCCCTAGTTTATCGACATATAAGTTTGGGGTTGAAATGCCAAAATATGTCTATAACAGGAGGTGACCAATAGGGCACTAGAGAGCATCTTAACCAAGGTAGTGAGCAAAAATAGGAAGGATTGGGCAGAGAGACTAGTTGAGGCCACCTGGGCCTATCTTGCAACATGGAAGACCACCACTGGATTTACACCTTATGATATGGTCTATGGGAAAAAGGCTTTGCTATCGATTGAGTTTGAATATAACACATTGAAGATGGCAACACAACTAGATTTGGATCTCAGTCATGCATAGAAGAAATATTGTTCCATTTGAATGGCTTGGATGAATTTAGAATGCATGCCCTCCTACATACAGAGATAGTTTAGGTTCAGAGGAAGATCTAGCATGATAGACATATTAAGGAGAACTAATTTGAAAAGGGTGATTGGGCATTGTTATATGACTCTAGGTATAAAGACTTCAAAGGAAAGCTAAGGATAAGATGGCTTGGACCTTATGTGGTGGAAAGATGCCATTGTAATGGTTTAGTGCAAATCAGAACTATAGATGAAGAAGCCATTCCATTGCTTGTTAATGGATACTGATTAAAAATGTACAAGAGGCCTTTATCAAAACAAGAGTATATTGACAATATCAATAAGATAGTGATGATGGTGGAGCAAGTTCCAGCTCCTCCCTCATTAGGTCACTAAAAAGTGAAAAAAGAAAAAAGAATAACAATTCAGGTGACAACCTCCATGAGGCACCTGAGTCCCATCTTTGGGTTGAAAACCTCATGAGGCCACTCAATGATGAAAAAAAATGAAAAAAGAATAAGAAGATCCCTGGGTGAAAACCTTCCTTGAGGTGCCTAGGGAAAACATCTAGGGTGAAAACCTCTCTGAGGTAGCCTAGGTGTTTTTCAAAAATTTAAAAAAAAAAAAAAAAAGAGAGAGAAAAGACATAATTGTTATTTGTAGGCAGGCGAGAAAGACAATCAAGGAGCAAAGAGAAGATCCAAAGGGAACACTGCCTCACATGTATTCCTCTCTTCCACTCCTTACCATGCATCCCTCCATCAATTCCATTATTTTTTCACTTCATTGCTTCAATTTAGGCAAAGATTGTGCTTTCTATAGGATCCCCTATATTCCTACAGGATACCTAAAAACCTACAGGAAGCAATCCGAGGGTGAATAGTAGGTTGGTTAGGTCCTGTAGCAGCCTATCCCATAGAATATCAATCATTAATTACAGGTCTTCACTAAGATGATCCAAACAACAGACAATAGATAACAGCCAGTAGAAGGGGAAGAAGAATGACCATGCAAAAAATAAACAACGTAGCACATCCAATCTTTGACAACTACAACATGGCATCGAGATCACAGGTAAGTATCCCGCTCACTCACTCATATGCATAATTTGATCAAAAGTTATAAAGGTTATGAGGTAGTTGGTTTATAAGTGAAAAGGTGGCCAGTTAACTTGACTATCTTTGTTCAGTCAGCACATACAAAACCGGGTGTCCTCTCACACGTGGTCGTAGTCAACTCAAAGACAGAGGAGGAGTATGACAAGAAGTGGTTAACTCCGGATCTATAAGGTGCAAGCTAATTACGAGGAATGGGAAACAAAACATCATTTGCATGCATTCATTCATTCCACCTCCTTGAAACTCCCTCACTCAAGTCGCTCTTATAACTCTGGCCACCCACCAAAAGCAAGGATCCATCATTCTGCAAGAGAATTTCTACAAGAGCATGCACAAGAACAATCCACAAGAATAGTCTATAGGACTAGTCTACATGATACACAAAGGCATTCTACAAGATAGGCAAAGAGGGGTTCAAGAGGGAATATCACGAGAATTGTCTACTACCACCATTCTAAAGAGGTAGGATCTAAAAATCCATCCCCATTTATAAGTAAATGAACTAGAAATGCTCTAAAAGCTAGTGGATATAACAACTGTGGAAGGTATATTACATACACAGGAAACTTTGTTTTCTCCTGAATTTAAAATTCTTGTGTCAAACCTCTCATTTCCTCCTCAAGCCTCACAAGTAATATGATAGGAGGGTTTAATAGGAGAGAACCCACAAACACTATGAGGATACAACAACACTCCCAAGTGCTTGAAATATTTATAAGACACCAATGGATGGGGTTTTTTGCAAAATTCACAGGGTATGATGATGAGGTGGCTCAAGAATTTGCTCATTCCCTCACCCCACACAACAGAATCCATGCCACTATTATATTTAGAGGGCTCACTATAGATCTCACCCCAGAGCTCATCAGTAGGGTCACCACACTCCCCCAGGAATTCCATGTAGAAAAGAAGACAAAGTAAACATTCAGGTGGCAAAAAGGAAATTCTTTTTAGAAGGCGAAGAACCCACAGAGGATAAAAAATGAGCAAAGAGGGATAGTCTGCCATACCCATGGAGTGAGGTAGATTACTAACTCATCAAATATATCTCATCTGAGGGTATATAAAGGGTTGTTTATGGATACCATTTTAGGATGCTTGAAGAATTAAGATTTCGAGTAGAAACACCAGTTCACCAAAGACTCAACATACCCTATTTCTTTATACAATCACTCGTAGACTCCAACAACAAATTAAAGGAATGGAATCCACAACAATTGGCTCACCATGGGTTGATCAGGATCCTCATTGAGGATTCCCTCCAAAACCTCAGGATCCCTATAACATGGTCAGTCTTCAGAGACTTGCTAGTAGAGGATGACATTAAAACCCTCACCTATGATGTTATTCCTTTTGTCAGTGAGGAGGAGGCAAAACACGAAGAAGAAGATACAGAGCTAGATGGGGATGAGATGAATAAAGAAGAAACTAACACAGAGGAACATGATGAAGCAAAAGAAGAAGGAAGAGAAGAGAAGGAGGATGATGTTGAAATGGAGGAGAAAACGAAGGAAGACATTGATGGAGATGAGAAAGAATGGCAAGAGGAAGAAGATAAGAAAAATACAGAGGAAGAAGGCATTGAAACAGAAGGGGGAGAACACAAGGAGGAAAAAAGGAAAATAAGGAGGAATACCCCTCTATATGTCAGAACAAGAAAAAGCACAAGAATCAAACAAGAGAAGCTCAAGGAAATGGGAAAAGAGTTGAGTGGCCTAAGGGATAGAGAAGCAATAATGAGAGATCAACTCGAGAGAAAAAATGCATGGCTGAGAGGATAGCTTCAGAAAATGGAAAACCAACTAGCATGTATGGCCAACCTCTCCTTGGAGGTCATCTAGTGTAGGATGCCAGCTAAATCCTATGGTCTTTACCTCAAAGAACAATGGCTGCAATTTCAAATTAAAACACTAGCAAAAAGGGGAACCATGCCATTTCAAGACTACAGGTAGTTTCTTGATCTTTGTGATCAAAGTACACTAGAGGATAGGGCCAAAATGGCTGATTTTTACTTGCACAACACGACCCTCACATACATGAAAGTTTGGGATCCTAATGCTGAGCTAGGAGATCTACAATTAATGGCTTTGGCATCATGGCTAAACCATGAGGATTCAAGGGCTGCAGAGATGAAAAGAATATTGGCCAGAGAGAAAAATGAACCTCTTTTCATCAGAGTTGAATAATCAAATTCCAAGGCCCTAATCATCACCCATAATCTAATTGCAAATGATCCTTAGCTAGAACCTAGATATCTTGCTTCCCAAGAGCAAGAAATTTCACATTTTGAGGATATGTTTAGGCTCCTAGGAGAAGATAGTATACATGCCTACTTAAGGAGATGGAACACACTGCCACACAACTTGAATATCAGAGAATATCACTCCCCTTAAGGGTTGAGAGAGGCACTCAACATGACACCTATGTATAAGCAATCAATGCAAAGGTTGAAGGTCAATTGGATAGGCCTAAAACTCAGTCCACCACTACTCCTAGGGATGCTAGAAGGGAGAAAAGAAGAAGAGGAAAAGCGGCAGTGGGAAGAAGTAGAAAGGAAAGAAAACCTCTATGAACAAGAAAAAGAGACCATAGCAGAGACATGGGATGTCAGAGAGGCTACCAGAGCTAGGAAGGACATGGTCATTGACTAAGTTGCTCAGAGGATGAGCAACACTTTCCGTAGGGGGTGATGATGAGCTTCATCAGTGGGTAATTATATGGGACTTAATTCACCTCCTAGCTTAGTCAAACCAACTATTCTCACAACTTATTGCATACTTTTGATCATATTTTGTTTATGAGATGATTTAGAGTTGGATATTTTGCTTTGTGGTCTAATGTGCATGTAATGCAGGATTAAAGGATAAAAGCAAGGAATTTTAGCGAAGACCTTGGTCAAAACTTGAATGGGACAAGGGAGAGGAATTATAGGAGGGAAATCCTCCTCATTTAATACCCCCCCATTTGAATATTCCTCCATCAGCTCGGAGTGCAACCAGCCAAATCATGAGGACTAGAAGGCAGCCGAGCAAGTGGAAGTCAAAGCACCAGTTTATCTCTAGTTTGGGAACCGAGCCTCCCTAATTTTAAGGAAGTTGTTGAAGAATTTAGATGCATAAGTAGAGAGGCCTAGGAAATTATTAGAATTCATAATTTTGATTTTAAAACTCTACTTTATTTTCGAGCTGCAAGACTTGTGACAATGTTTGATGTAATCCATTGTTTTGATAATAAGAATGAGTTTTGTTTTGAGCCAGAACTGAGTTAACTTGGAGGGCTGAAACTCTTGGGTTAGGGCCCAACCTTACCAACTAAGGCTCCTCTTTATTTTACATGTATGCTAGCATAGATTCATGGTTTAATTTTTTGCTTTCTTAAGTAGTTGCATTTCCATTACAACAATGTAGAGTAGATTGGTTGTGTTTCAGATTTCTAGTTATCACATGAGCTTTAGAGTTTTTTGTCTTAATTCAGTACTTGGTTTATTTCCTCATTATTGTCTTCAATCACTCTCTTTCTATAATATATCTCACTCATATTCTCATCTCCTTTAGCACGAAATGCTTAAGCGGAAGCCAATAAATCACGTGTTAGTCAAATTATACCCATAGATCTTCTTACCGTCCGATCCACAATAAACTTGATCAATCACCATCCAATTAATTTCAACGCTTGACTTTATGTGCTTCATATCTCCACCGTTGATCTGTCTAGCTTGATCCAACGGCTATCATGTCCTCTCAATACTTTATGCGCCCCAAATCTCCACCGTCGATCTGTTTAGCTTGATCCAACGACTATCGTGCAATCTCGCGTAGATTATTGCACGACCAATATCCACCCAAGAGTAGATGAGAAAAGTGGTTTTCTCATGCTATGTGTCACCTAGTTATGCTAACAGTACAAAATTTTGGAATTCTACTTACAACCTTGAGCGCATACGAGAAACTACTTACCGCCTATAGAAACCCACTCCATCATTCCGCACATTTTCTTACCATTCTATTGCCATGTGACTTGATGTGATCCACCCATCAATTCACTTCATCTCTATGATAAGATATCCTCCATTCATCTCCTGTTTAACCCTATTCGTCCATCTATTCACTTAACCTATGTGATAAGATCTTCGCCGTTCATCTTCTGATTAGTCTCGTTCATCCATCTCTTGACCTCCCACAATAAGATCTCCACCATTTATCTTCCAATCAGTCTTGTTCATCCATCTCTTGACTTAGCCTCTCGCGATAAGATCTCTACCATTCATCTTCCATCAATCTCATTCTTCCATCTATTCACATAATCTTATGTGATAAGATCTTCATCGCTCATCTCCCATTAATATTGTTCTCGATCAATCCAACGGTTCCTATGCACTTATGCTTCATTATGTCCTCCTTTCACTGATCTCGATCTTTTCTTGCTCTTCCGCTTGACTCCTTGCATGCTTGATTTTACGAAAAAACCAAAAATGTGAAAACAGACTTATTTTAGTTTCCTTGTTTACACATTAGTTTGGTTTGATGTTCTTTACTTCTGCAACTTAGATAGTAGCATTAGGTTAGTGTTGATTTAGCAATTCTGCTTAGTTTAGCTATTTAAATGGTTAATTAGGATATGTTTTGATTTAGCATTACATGTTGTTTTCTTCTTTATTGTAGTAGAGTAATCTCTCTTAGAATAGATTTTCTCTTCTTCCATCAAAGAATCAAGCTTCTTCTGACTCTATAGAAGTCTGGCTTGGAACCCCTGGGGTCTCTGCCAGATGAATAAGTGACAATAGGCAGGACCTTCGCTTCTACTTGTGCATATAACGTTGTTACCTCCAAGTTTGTATGAACCCCAGGTTGATAAGTAAAGCTGGTAGCCCAAGAGTTGCAACATCCTTGCTGCAATACTGGCGCTCATCACGCGCTCTTCAACTTCAGGGCTGCTTTTGGATGCCTTCTCGGTGTCCACATTTTCTCCAAGATAGCTCGTTGGAAAGCCCTTTGAGTATAATTTCCAAATATGCCTTCAATTTTTCATTTGGAGGTCATTTTCCCTATAAAAATTCCAATCTCCCAAAACTGGTAAATGTGTAGCGACTAGACCATAAAAGAGGGAAAAATTTGATTTTTTGATGGTTTTCTACCCATTTGGCTGACCAGTTTTCCTCCAAATGCTTAGAAAATGCACAGGTTGCATGTCCTCATCACTTTGAATCCAAAAATGTTGACCATTTTCTCATTGGATGCTCCAAAAAAGAGTGTAGCGTCCAAGGTGTTGTGTGTTTGACCATTTCACGGTGCTAAAAATACTCCACAAAACATAGAAAATCATGACTTGCAAAATTTGTTCAAAAGTGGTCAAAATTGGTGGTATGATTTTTGATCATATGTTTGAGGCATGGAGTGATGCTTTAGCAAGAATATCTAGCCTCATTTTCTCCTCTTTCTCGGTCAAGGCTTTAGTTTTTGCATGGGTTCTTTGGAGCTTGGCCCTTGCAAATTTGTTTCTCATGGCATAGTACTTTGCCATCCTTCTTTGAATCTCAAAATCCCTGTTGGCCTTTTCTAAGAGGCTCTCAAGATGAACATTTACCCTCTTGAGCCAATGTACCTGATGAGGCTCGGTATTGCAACAAGAATGCTGCAACTCCCAAAGATACTGACTTTAATTATCAACCTGGGGTTCGTACAAACTTAAGAGGTGTCGACACTATATGTGTGACATACAAGGTGTCCTTCCTTTGCTGTCATGATTTAATGGAGTGCATGTACCGAAGTCAAATCCTAAACTAATTGCAAAAAATGAAATGTTTGAAATGGAACCTTAACCTATTGCAAGAAAGAAAGTACAAGAAAAGAGACGGAAATTCAATGTTAAATCACACCATTTCCCAATTAACTACCAAGAAACTATGCTTTGCAATAACGATAAATTATCATGAATCAAATGCTACTATCTAAGCATAGAAGTAAGAAGCATAAAACATCACTAATATGCAAGTAAAGGGACTAAAATAAATTTGTTTTTGTCTTTTTGTCTTTTCATGCAAAATCAAGTATGCAAACTAATTTCCTTTGGTGATGTGGCAGGTGAATTAAGGATGTTGGAGGTTGGATGGAAGCATTAGGAGATGGTTGGATGGTGTGGGAGACCCTTGGTAGGATTTTTGTGACTTCCTAGAGGTTTTCCATCAATTCGGCCTTAAAACAGGCCATTTCAGGAAAACCTACAGGATGTACTAGAACATGATGATCCTGTAGGAATTACAGTGAACCTATAGGATACAGCTGAAAGCAAAATGTGAGGTGTTGGAGGTGATGGGAGGCCTACGAAAGGTGCATGATGGGTGGAATGGAGTAATAAAATTCCTAGGATCACTTATAACTCAAAACCAAAGTTGGGAGATGGATGGATTTGCTCAAAAATCTTGGAGAAGTTTCCTTGTGAAATAATGAAATTGGTGAGGGTTTAATGACCAAGCAAATCAAATCCAAATTGGATGGGAAAATTTTTGTTATTAACTAGGATGTCTTAGGTCCCTATTCCAAGTGGAATATTTCAAAAGACCTCTATTAACCCACTCTAAAAACATAAAAAACATTACTAGTCGAAAATCTAGAAATTCGAGAACTAGTCAGCTAGTAAATCTAAAAAATTCCTAACCAAATCAACTGCCAATGTAATGGGGAAATTTTTGTTATGAACTAGAATTTTTTGTGATCTAATGCAAGTGGAATCAATTTTATTGAATCTCATTAGCATGCTCTAAAAAATAACAGAAATTTATTATTCTTTGCTAAAAAGGAGGTCCAACAATCTAGATTTGGGAATAAGAAGATTGATCCAAGCAACTCAATGATTACTATGAACTTCCAAAGATTTTCCAAGAATCAAATAATGCTTGTGATCCTAAAAAATAACTTATATCAACCATTTAACTCAATCCTACAACAAGAAATCATTAATACTAAATGCAGAAATAGAAAGAAATAAAAACTAGAGATGTGTGTGAATAAGCAATGAAAAGAAGGAAAGGAAATGATACAAAAGGGCTCTGAGGTTCTTGGGATGGCCAAGCCCAAGGAAAATCAGAGACTTATGGAGGAGAACATTATTTAGAAATATTAAATTATTCATAAACCTTCCTAATGAATATATTAAAGTTAAAAAAAAATTATCTAATGCAAAAAGAGAGGTTTATTGTGTTGAAGGATGGTCATAGGCCTTAATTTATGTTTTAAATTAGAGGAATATGCCTTAATTTATGTCTAATTTAGAGGCCCATCATACCCCCCTAATGAAATTTTTGTTCATCCTCTGAGAAACTTAGTGACCTCATTGTGCCTCATCCATGTCCCCGGTGGCCTCTCTCTTGTGCATTAAGAATCTTGGCTATAAGCTCTGTAAGGACAAGCCCAAAAACATATTTGTTCAAAGAAAAATCATTGTTTCTTGAGACCATTTTCTTGCCTTCTTGCCCTTTATTCAAGATGGGTTCTTGAATATTTTTCAGTTTGGAAAGGTATTCCACACCCTTATCAACCTTTTTCTACCTTGTTCCGCTATTTGGACACCTCTTGTAGGATTTATGGGTCTCTGTAATTCCTATAGGATCATCCTGTAGAAAACACAGTCCCTTTGTAAATTGAAGTAAAGGAGTGGAAAAAATGATAGAAATTGTGGAGGAATGAATGGTAATGAGTGGTAAAATAAAAATGTGAGTGACAGGGGTCTCTTTGTGATCCTCCTTTTCTCTTTGATCGTCCTTCTTGTTGACCTGCAAATGGAAATTTCATGAAAATGGAGAGGATGCTCTCTTTGTTTTTTTTTTGAAGAATGAAATGGGATGGATGAATGATGAATAAATAGTGGATATGAAGTGGATGGAGGGCTTGGAGTGCTATGGTGACCTTGGCCTTTGCAAAAATTTCTTCTTTTAACTATTGTTCTCATTCCTTGAAATCATCACCCTTCATAATTTGACTTTTCAATATTGCATGAGTGAAGGAGTGAGCTGCAATCAACTAGTTGAAGGTAGCTAAGACTGCTAACCCATCCTTAACTTATAAAACCTCATCTCTCATGCATTGACAACAAATTTATAACTATAATATGCTCAAGAGAAGAGGTCAAGAATATTGCATACCTGTACCTACCTGATGGTTGTTGGAGAGACATGCATGCTGCTGTTGAGTTGATGTTGATGTGTAGGTGTTGGATGGTGATGTTGATAATCTTCATGCTGCTACTAAGCTCTGGAGGAGCTTCTTTGATCTCTAGATCTCCTTTAAAACTGATCACTGCCAATCTTGTAGGTGTTGTTCTGTATCTTGTAGGTTTACAAGACATCAACTTGTTTTGTCCATATCTTCAAAACAACAGACTGGATTGAGCTGAAACTTTTTGATCATGTTTCCATCATCGTTATGCACCTCCCCATAGAAAAATTTTGGTGAATGGATGCACGAATCTCGATAAAAACAAAAAATTCTGAAGGTGATGGAGGTCAATTTCTTGGAAACCGTGCACTGGAATTTGTTGAAATTGATTGGGCATGTTACCATCATCTATATGCATCTCCCCATGAAACAAATTTTTAAATGGATGCATGGATATTGAGAAAATGCAAAAATGGCTGAAGTTGATGGAGTCCAATTTCTTGGAAATCGTGCATTGGAATTTGCTGAAATTTCTTGAGCATGTTACCATCATTCATATGCATCTCACCTTGAAACAACTTGGCAAATGGATGCATGGTTTTCATGTTATGGAAAAAGCAAATTTCTGCTCTATGTATTTTTGTATCCTATAGTAAAACAAAGCATCCTATGGTTTTTTAAGACAACAAGGAAAATGAGTGGTAGAAGCTTGAGAATGATGGGTGGATGGTGAAAATAGATGAGGGTGATGGATTGGCATGGCCTTGGCCTTGTTGGAGCATTTGAGCGAAGTAGGAGAAAGTCAAAATTTGACTTATTTTGACTAGGCTTGACCAATTTTCCTTTTTGTACCAACTTGTTCTTGTTGCTTGCAGATGTTGGAGAGTACATGCATGCATGGAGCAAGGATTCTTTTATTTTTTTCTCTTTTACTTTTTTCTTCTAGGCCTACTAGCCGCCTCAATGAGGTTTTCAACTGGTAGGTCCACCTATGCACCTCAAAGGATGTTTTCACCTAGGATCTTCTTTCTTTTTTCAACCCATTGACCGCCCCATGGAGGTTTTCAATCAATGAGCCAATCTGAGGCGCCTCCAAGGAGGTTTTCACCTTAGATTTTTATTTTTTCTCTTATTTTTAATTTTTGTTTTCTACCCTAATCTACTTGAAAAACAAAATCACTTTCAAGTATAAGAATACTTCCAATGGAGCCATGTGCACATCAAGATGATAGAAAAAATGATGTGTAGGCTTAAAATGTATGCTTTGACATGTACCTGGATTTGAGTGATCAAATGATTTGATTTTGACAAATACAAGCACAATTAAAGAAGAGAGTATTGCTGCAACTTAGTGACTATCTGGAACCATATTTCAATATAGTTATGATGTCCTTGGTCCTTTTGCTAATCTGGATCATTCTTCATGTCTTCTTCTACCATGACCTTCAAATCTTCCTTTTTTTGTTGATTGTTCTCTTGAATACATGGAGGATTTGATAATAACCATGAGCGAGATTTATCAATCTTTGATTTTATCGTCTGATTTTCATCAAGTGCAACCCATGATTCTTTGGTCTTCTCTTCAAATCTTCTTTCTCTGCATGTTGTCCCTCAATGGCATCAAGAGAATAACTTTTTTGTAATAATCTACCTGAGCTATGGTGAATACCATTTAGCTCAAGAGGAGATGTTTGAAAGTGTTGTACCTCAGCATTGTAAGTGGGCTGAGCTACTTCAATGTGTGGGTTTGGAAATGGTGGTATAGGTAGTTGAGTGAGAGTTTATATTTGAGATGGATGTGGATGGGGTTGTGGTTGTGGTGGAGGTGAATGGTAGGGATAACATGGAGTTGGGTATGGAAGATATTGAGGAAAACATTAAGGATATTGTGGATGGGTCTGTGACTAAACTGACATGCATGAGTTATTTATGAGCGAATATTCAGTTATCTAAAGTACACTAGTTACATGCATGCATTCATTAACTAGCCAAACTCACAATCAATTCCACAAATTGTTGGAACTAATCTAACTGGACTTAACTTAGTTAATTGAGCTAACTAATTACAACACAAAGTACAACTCATCCTGATCTCCTTAATTAAGGGATAACTTCCTCAATCAAATGGATAATTGTTGCATGTCTTCACATAGACTTCATGTTTGATTTTATTCAACTAATTAACTCAATATGAATTAATTAATTATTTTTCAAATAGTTGCTAAGATCAAATTTGAATTTTAATTCTCAATTTTAGTTGAGGAACTAACTAAAATTGGTATGTGTCCCGAAATGCTATTTATAGTAATGCTATTTTTAGCATCTCTTGTTTCTATTTTCAACACTCCCTCTCAACAAGAAAGGCATTCAACTCGAACCTAATCCTAAACCTTTAGAATGTTCTGCATGCAACACTTTTCCCTAGTGTTGTTGCTCCAGCAACTCTAGAAACAAAAAATATCCAACCTGAATCAAAATGATGCCTCTGTCATCAAAGTCTCTGACTGCTATTGCCTCTGTCAACTAAAAAACTATGCACCTCTGTGCTCTTCAATATCTGATTGCTCTAGTCTCTGTCATTTTGATCTATGGCTGGATCAATCACACTGATTCCTCTAGCTGCATCTGTGCTATTACTAGTCCTGTCTCCCAACACTACATCTGCACTGCACCTCCTCTCATCATGTTGCATTGTGCTACCCACTGTTGCATTGCAACTTAATTATTGAGAAGTAAGTAACTGATCTCCCAACTGACCTCCCTATTGGGCTAGAAACATCCTCTAATTTTGAAGCTTCCTCTTCTGCTCCATCTGCATCTGTCTCTACCCACTCAAATAGTCCTACTACTCCTCGTTGGGGCTCCTGTAGAAAGGTCTAATCAAAGAGGCTGGGTACCTCAAGGATCCTACCCCTATTTCAGCCTTCTTGGGACTATCACTCCACATCGCCCCACCTCCCACTTGGAGTTATGGATGCATGTGATCCCTCTGCCTACTTGGCTCGAAATTCCCCCTATTAGAGGTCTCTGCATGAGTAGATGCCTCCACTCGGTCTCCTCTCGGCTTCTCTAGTTGTGGCTACTCCACAACCTCCTAAAGCCACTTCATCAATTGTGGCTCCTCCACAATTTTCTGAGACTTCTTCTATTGCTACATGTTGAGAGGTAATGTACTCTCCCTCTCAACAACCAAGTCTCCAATAGTTACCTTGGTCCTCAAGGATTTGCATGCATCTTGAACCTCAAGAGAATACAGGTTCTTGACTCGTGAACTGATTTGTTTCACCTATCTCATGGTGATGTGTCTAAGGAAAACCTTTCCCTTACTAAAGACAACATCGTAGCCTTTGTCCTCCACCATAGCAATTGATACCAGGTTTTTCTTCAGTCCAGGCACATACTTCACATCTGTCAAGGTGATGTGAGCTCCATGCTCCCTATGAAAAGAAACCGTACCTTCACCTGAAACACGATACCTTTCATCGTCACCCATCTCTATGAGTATCTTGAGGTCTTTCTTCTCCAAGGTACTGAACAAACTCTTATCACCGGTCATTTGGAATGAGGCTCCACTGTCAAGAAACTAACCACAACCCATCATCGATGAAACCATGCATGCGATGAGAGTAAAATCCAATTCGAACTGAGAGGCCAATGCCTCACCTTCAGATCCTTTCTTAGATCCCTTCTTGGATTTCTTCAATGGATAATTAATTGAATAATGACCCACCTCATGACAATCAAAGCATTGCACTTTAGATTTGTCAATCTTCTTCCCACCATGGGAAGAACTTGATTTGCAATGAAAATCCTTCCCCTTCCCTTTCTTTGCCTTACTTGCTAAGGCACAATTTTTTTCATCCTCCTTGGATGAAGAACCATCTTTGGTGCTTCTCCTGATCTCCTACTACATCAAATCTGACCACAGTCATTCCCAAACTAGTAGTTTCTCTCTTCCATTTACTGAGTCTTGGTAGTTATGCCAACTCTTAGGAAGACCGAGGAGAGCAAGACTCACCATGTCATCATTGGCTGTCATGATTCCTACACTTCCAAGCTCATCCTTGCAGGTGGTGAGCTTGTCCAGATATGTAGAGATTGTGTCGCCCTTTTCACACTTGATTTTTTGAAGCTTGTCTTTCAGCACGAGCTTCCTATGATCACTTTTGTTCTGATATAGATCCTTTAATGTTTTCCACATTGAAAATAGTGTCTCCTTCCCATGGAGACTCGAGACAATGTGGTCTCAAACTCCCTCTAAAAGAATCCTCCTCGCTCTAGCCACACATTTCTTCCATTTCACCAATTCTTGGGCATTAGCAGCTGCTGGCTTGGGGACTTCTTGATCAATGAATTCCTTCAAGCCATTTTCCTCTAATACCGCTTCCATGTGATCCTTCCAGGCTATATAATTCGAGCTGCCATCCAGGACATACTCGAGTCTCAAACTATTGAATGCCATTGGTGAAATTTGAGATGTGATAAGAATTCAATTTCTATAATCAGGAACTTCAAACTTCAAACTTCTCCCTTATTTGTATATTGTTATCTGATTTGATCAACTTGGCTATGATACCATGTCAAATTCTCACTGTAGATCACCTGATAATGCAATATACTAAAGCAAAATACTTGATCTACTTCTACAAACAAACTTGCAGAAGCTTGATCAATTTTGAGCAAGATCAAATAGAACACATAATAAAATGAGAAATCAATCACACATGAACACAAAATAATACTCTGGGGAATGCCTCAGCTAAAAACCCAAATCTTTGTATTATCATACAAGTGGAAATATCTACGAATTACACAAATCTTTAGCTCACAAGCTATCCAGCTCTCAGTACAATCCCTCAATGCTGCTCATAGACTAAATAGACACAACATATGTCTTCCTTTAGTCCTCCCAGCCTCCTATTTCCTTTCATAGTTTCTCCTAGGTCCTCTGGCTACTACCTGTGTGAATTCACCTCTCACACAACTCACCAAACTCATAAATAATTGCAAAATCCTCAAGGAATGAATTCCTTCTACATACAAGAGATATCCTCAAGAGAATATTCTAGCAAATGATAGTACATTGTCCCATCCTTTGATCTCAACTGGGTCTCTGACTGAACTGACATGCATGAGTTATTTATGAGAGAATATTCAGTTATCTAAAGTACACTAGTTACATGCATGCATGTCTTAACTAAATGAACTCACAATCAGTTCCACAAACTGTTGGAACTAATCTAACTGGACTTAACTCAGTTAATTGTGCTAACCAATTACAACTCAAAGTACAACTCATCCTAATCTCCTTAATTAATGGATAACTTCCTCAATCAAAGGGATAACTGTTGCATGTCTTCACATAGACTTCATGTTTGATTTTCTTCAATTAATTAACTCAAGATGAATTAATTAATTATTTTTCAAACAACTGCTAAGATCATATTTTAATTTTAATTCTTAATTTTAGTTCAGGGACTAACTAAAATTGGAATGTATCCAGAAATTCTATTTATAGAAATGCTATTTTTAGCATTTCTATTTTATCATTCCTTGTTGCTATTTCCAACACTGGTAGCTGAAATGCTATTTGTGGCAATGTTATTTATAGAATTTCTATTTTTAGCATTTGTTTTTTCTATTTTCAACAATATCCTCCTCCAGCTCTTCATAATCTGCCCAATATTCTCATAATATTCCACAAAAATAAATAATATTAAGCACAAATATTGAATTATTCATAAGCCTTCCTAATGAATTTATTAAAGTTAAAAATAAATTATCTAATGCAAGAAAAGAGGTTTAATGTGTTGAAGGATGGTCATAGGCCTTAATTTACGTTTTAAATTAGATACATGGGCCTTAATTTATGTCTAATTTATAGGCCCATCAGTTCCCGGTTCTTATTTATCATTTTGGCAAATTGTTCATTCAGGGTGAGCTAATTGGCTAGTTCTGCCTCCCTTTTCTTTTCTAGCTCCATAGCTGTCTTTAGGCCTATAGTCCTTGACCTTTTTCTTGGCACCTATTCTTCAAGTTGTTCACCATATTTTCCATATGCCTCATCAAGTAAGGACTTAGCCTTTTCAGCCTCTCTATTTTCTTTGATGAGTTGAATCTCCATGATCTCATTTTTGACCTCAAATTGCCTGTTCTCCTGCTCATAATATGAGATAAAATATTGGCCCTTTGCAAGTTTACCTGGAGCTCTCCTATGAGTGAATTGTTCTCCTTGATGACAATAGTCATGCTTTCACTATCATCATGCTCATCTGAATCAACTAAATGAAAATCGTGCTCTATCTCATGGAGGTCTTCCTTCTACTACTGGATCCCTACCTCTTTAACCTTTTCCCTACCCTTTTGCACCTACTTTGCAGATGAAGAAGGCAAGGGCCCTCCCATAATTAGTGGGGAAAACACTTGCATATGACCTCTTTGATAGGTATGTTCCAGGGTACCTAAACTAGCCCCTTTGTGCTTACTACTCTCAACGTGATCAATATGCTCTTGCCCACTGCCTTCATCCTTGCTCGATGAATAAATAGGCTCATGAAATGGTAATGATGGAGGTGATGGTGTGGCTGACTCATCAAATGAATATGTATGATGTATGGGCTGAGGTGGAGGAATGGAGGTGGATGGGTGAGAAGATGAAGGTGCTTCTTGGCCATGCTCAATAGGTGGGACTGTGAAAATCCCATTGTATATGAAAGTGTCCCATGCAATGTTAAGTTGATCAAGGTGGTGTAGGACTATCATTTTGATGAGACAGTGGTGAAAGATGATATGCATTTGATGATCATAATCCTTTCTTCGGGAAATGAATGACATCTTGTCAATGTCTCGGTAAAGATAGTGCGGTAGATTAAGAATTTTGGCTCTTTTGAAATGCATGAGTAACCAAATATGATAGGAATAGAGTCTAGAAAACCTACCCTCACATATGAAGTACTTCATGATGATTTTCATCATGGGAACATATCTATTTAGGAATTAAGAGAAAGGATAAATTCTCTTTCTCTCATTCTTTTAGCTTGGTTTAAGATATGGCTCATAATAGTAATGATACAATTCTCCTTGTTTAAACCATTTTTCTCCAATATTTGGGATCCAAGTGGCAGCTGATATAATAGCAGGATATATGGTGAAGTTGAGACCAGCAAGGGTTGCCTAGTTTTCATGGATGTTGGTGATGAATAATCTGGTCAACTTAGGATGATGCTGGATCCTTTTCACTTTCTCACAAAACTCAAAACAACCCATATGTTTAAAGCTTTCCATAGTGATCGGAGATGCCATGAGGTCTCTGGTGTTTGTTGGATCATGTTTGATAATTCTTCCTCCCTTTTTATATCGCCTCCTCTCTTATTTTTCTTCCTCACTCTGACTTTTGTGCTTTTCTTCTGCCATGAGTTATTGCTGCCAAAACCCTAGGGAGATGATAAAATGGAATGTGGGTGTGGGAAATATGGAATGATGTGAGGAGATATGATGAGGAGGGAATGGGGATGTGCGGTATAAGGGAGGTGATAGTGGATAGTCTTTAAGTGATAAGAGTGGTAACTAAATGCTAAGAAATGTGATTTAAAAGTGAAATATGTTACTAGGGTTTTGAGTTTAGAAATGACAACAAAGACTAAGAAACCCTATGTAGATCAACAATGGAGGGGAGGGATGGATATATTTTCCCACCTACCTCATTTACTGAAGTATGTGATGGCAAATTTCAAATTTTGGTGGCAATGGAGGACTTTTTGGCATGTTTTTTATCCTCCCAGGCAAACGCACAGTGACCCAGTCAAGCACACCCTTCAGCTACAGGAGTGCAGCATCGTGTAAAAATTCACTAAAATCTCTAGCAAATGCGTAGCAACCCAGTCAAATGCACCCTTCCTTGTCTAAATGCACCCTCTGGCTCTGCTTTGCTCAATTTTGCCTTAAATTCGAAAATCTTCTTTTGCTGAGGAGATTTGAAAGTATAGGAGTGCAAATGGAGTTTGCATAGATGTCTTGAGAGCTTTTATACTTGAATTATCTTGATTTATGAATTTCACACCCTTTTTGTAATGTTTTATTTCACTTTTCAAACTTTCATACTATTGCTTTTCTTTTGACTTTCTGGTCCTTTTTCTTTTGACAGGTGGCTGATGCTTTTGGAAATTTTTATGACCTTTGTTTGGATACTATTGGAAAATTTAATTGAGTATACAGTTGAAATAATGACTTATTACATATAATAGACATAAAATTACATAGATAAAAAATAAAAATTATTACATCTTTTTTGAAGTAAAAATTTACAAATTGGAATAAATTCCCTTTTGAAATCAAATTTGGGACTTTCAGTAACCATGGTTACATTCTTGTAAACCTTTATTTAACTGGAAAAATATATTATTTGCTTCACTGTCATATTTTGTTGACCTTATGCAGTGAGATGGTGATTTATTGGACCTTGGGAAAATAAAACCTAGGTGACCTAATGGAACCTTAAATGAATGAATTTCAAGTGAATTTGACTGATATAAAACATGATGAAATGAGCCTTCATGGCCAATGGATGCCAAACAAGACACATGAAGGTGGGCCAAGGAACACAAATTTTTGAGAGGGGGAAGTGATTTTGTATTTTGGGCTACCATCAGTGAGTAAGTTTTTGCATGATGACCTAAGTGGAATGCAAAAAATTTCAATGGGACACTAATATGATATAAAAGAGGGATTTTTATCACTGATGGTAGTATGCCAATACTGAGTCTAACACTGGCCTTATTTGGGGATGGCAGCTCCTTGGAGGTGTGTTTTGGATAATTTAGTATCTACAAATAAACACTAATTCCCTAGATAAGTAGCTCTATCTAGAACAATAGTTTAAAGTGTTTTAGACTTTTCCTATAAGCAATAGATAAGATGAGAAGATAAAATGCCTACTTGTAGTTTTGCTTTCCTCTCATCTCCCTAGTATTGATTATGTCACTTCTTCCCATACATAATCCACTTGAGAAGTACCCTGTAAACGTTACTATGCTTGATTGATAGAAGGCCTACCTGTAGTTTCACTTTCCTCTCGTCTCCATTTTATTGATTCCATGACTCCTTCTCATACTTAATCCACTTGAGAAGTACCCTATAAATACAACAAAATACATAAACCAATCAAAGCATACGATCTATTGAATATAAGTGAAAGGAATCAGATAAAATTCACACACATAAGAATTATGAAACAATACAAACATATGGGAAAACAGTTCAAACACTTTATTATATAGAAGAAGGAATTACAACCATTGGTGTCTGATTCAAAGCCATTCCTCTAGCTTGGATCCCATCCATATCACATCAAAATCATGACAAACTTGTAGCATCACAATACTTTCTCAAAAGTCAAATCTCATAGTAGCATTATCTCCTTATAATTCAATATAATCTAGCCCCTGTTCACTTAGATGAGTGGTCAATTTATAGGAATATGAAGGAGGTTTTGTCATTAATGGTGGCATTGAATGGCCTTCCATACCTAGAATTATTTCCATGGAGGAAGGGATGAGAGGATAAGATGCACCTTAACTCATTCCTCATCTATTTTCGAGCTCATAGGAGTTGATAAGTGAGGGAAACTTATATATGACTCCAAAAGATAAGAATATTCCCCAAAACCTATGTGAATTTCACTCATTCTCACCCAGTGTAGGTGAAAGGAAGCCTAAGTGCTCTGTAGAGCACCCTCACAATGGACTTAACTTCTCTGTAGTGCACCTTCATAATGGCTTACTTGTGCTGGTTCCTCTAGAGGCTATTTCTGGATGTCTTCAAGACATGAAACTATCTAGGAAGGAGGCATTCAAAGGGGTGACTTGTTTAGGGCATGAAACAACTAAAATTAGGGTTTGATGAGCCCTAAAACACTAATTTGGATGTTTGGATCTGATATGCCCAAATGGATCTGTAACATCTGCCCCCAAAAGCATGAAGTTGGAAAAATGCCAATGTTGAATGAAATTCTTTATGATGTGATGAGGAGGTATCAAAGTGGAATGTGACCTGCATCAATTACAATACATATATCATGATATTTGATTTTTCATGAATTGCAAAGGGAAGGCATATCCATGCTCAGCTTATAAGCTTTCACTACATGTACATAAATAGTCATCTACAGATATAGACCCATGATCATCATGACCATCAATGTAAAACCATTGTACATATGATTTAGTACTCCTGAAATCACAGCTTGGATGGATAAAACTAGATCCGGGGTCTTCAATCTCGTTCAACCGTTTGCTCAAATACAAGTCTATCCATGTGAATATGTGATCTGAAGTCGAACATGGGAAGAAACCATCTGATTACCAACCAATGATGTAAGTTGTTAACAGATGCGAAAGAAATCACCGATAATGTTAATGATCCTCAAGGTACTGCAGTACATTCTTCATGATGTGAATGGATGATTTGATTTTGAACACCACACATAGTCTTTTGGTCAAAGGCCATCGATGTATGCCTATTGTTGGAAGCGAGAAACCTACCATTGATGTATGCAAGCCTCAAGGTACTGGAAAGGTGTTTCTAAGTCAACTTCTTGGATAATGAGCTGATGTCAACAAGAAACGACTTGTTGCAAGAGGGCCTTGACGTATCCCACATCAACGACATGAAACGAGTGTAGTGATTTTAGAGATGGAATTTGACTAACGACATAAGGTTCAAGAATGGCAGTCATGAAAATGAAGGTTTATAGTATTGAAAAAGATGAATTTTGACTGAATGACTTCTCTTGAGCATGTCGGTGACACTAAAGTGAATTGGTAGCATTGACCCAAAACAAAGTGATGGATGTATGATAGACCAACGGTGTGATAAACATCAAGTGAATAACCCAACCCAAATAGTAACAGTGATGGAGTGAAAGTGTCATGTTCAAGAGCGACTTGCTACCATAAATTGGTTTCCCCTTTTTCCCATTTTCCCTAGTCATTGCTAACCAATACCTCTTTATTTTTATCACACTTGAGGAGGATAACTTATGCTTGTTGTATAATTTCACCCTTCAAGTGAATCCATCGCTATTTGATGTTTTAACGAGTTTAGCGAAGGTGAAACTCGGTCTTTTCTAGATGGACAAGCTTGCCACTATTTGATGTTTTAATGAGTTTAGCAACAATGATAACTTGGTCCTTTTCATGTTTAGAGAGTTTGAAAAGGGACAAAAAGAAAACTCCACAACTTATTTTTCGTAAATTAATCTCTTAAGCCCGAAAAGGCGTAAAATAATACAAGAGAGATATCATTTCCAATTTGTTAATGAGCTGGAAAGGACAAGTGCTTGACAATATTTTCATATTTAGAGAGTCTGAAAAGAGCTTAAAGAGGACCCCAAGGGGATTCATTTTTCATTTTTAACAGAGCTCGAAAAGGAGATAAAAGTGTGCTTTGTGGTCAAAGGTACAACTTACAATCGAGCACGTTGAATTCTATAAATCAGTTGCAAAACATGCTCAAGGCATCACCAAATGGATTAAAAATATTGGTTTCATAGGAAAAAATAGGTAAGTACTAATGTTTAATCGATTAATGAACATGAAATAAACATAAAACAAGTTTTTACCATGAAATTTTTACCATTGGGAACTTACCCTTCAGTTTTGTGCTCTAAGCTTAGTTTTTACCTCGCCTTTCACCAGCGGATTTTGAGAGATTCTGTGGACCATTTCTTTAGCCTTCCAAACCAGGTAGGAACCAAAACTCTCTTCTTTCTTTTCAAGTCATTCTTTTATCATTTCATGCAAGTTTTAAGGTTTTTTGGGGGCCCGGGGTTTCGTTTTTTGTCCTGGGACCAACGTA
Organism: Pinus taeda; assembly: GCA_000404065.3. NCBI lineage: Eukaryota > Viridiplantae > Streptophyta > Pinopsida > Pinales > Pinaceae > Pinus > Pinus taeda. Next base: position 40,364 of record APFE030853024.1, on the reverse strand, counting down.
GGCTTTCACATCAAAAACTACATTGAAGAGCACCCAGATAGAAGGTTGCATGCTCTGCAGTGCACTGTCTCCATGTCTAGGCTGCGCTAGGCAGATTTCCCAAGTTCTTTTTAGCTGTTTGCCCCAAAATTTGTCCTGTTTTTTGCATGGAAAGGATCCTAATTTAGCTTATGATTTTGTTTCAGGCTTTGATCGTATCAGAATGTCAATTACATGGTGAGAAAGAGAGCATGAAGAACAAGAAATGGTTGCCCTAAATAATTCGGGTATAGTTGAGGCCCTTTAAAATTGTGGGTTACTCAAATACTTTAAGTTGTCCAGAATGAGGCAACAAATAGAACTACTACAGTTCCTTGTTCATGCATGGGATTCGACAGATTAGAATTTTCACATTAGGGACAAGATGGTCCCTATTACCATTGAGGATATTTACTTTCTTACTGGATTGTCGAGGTGTAGTGCCCCCATATCACTTTCTGGATTTGCCCATGGAGGTGAATCGGTGAGAGATTATATTAGATAGTTTGTCAGCTAGGTACATAGCCTAGCAAGGATGGGAAAATAAATATCAAGGATGTAGGTGATTTTCCTTTAAGAACGATCCTCTTTACAATCACAAAATTGGTTGGCAGTGTGACACTCCATCTGGCAAACAAATCTTATATGCAGTATGCACTGGAGTGTCTAGAACCAAAAGTTTTCAATTGGTGCGAGGTTGTGCTTTCTTTGCTAAAATAACAACTGACTAAGGTTAAAAGTGGTAAGACAAAGAATTTTTGCTATGGTTCGATCTTAATTACTTTTTCCTTAGAAAGAATCCCATTGATGCAACCACAACATGTTTCATTGGGTGTGGCTAGTCTTAGAGATCCACATATGCAAAGGTGGGTAGAATTGATGGCTCGACATTCGGATCAGTCAACAATCATTTTCTCCCTTGCTTTTTTTAGTTGGCTTGAGCGACAACATCTTTTTATCGAGAAGCATCCATACTCAGGGATGGATTTCCATGGAGATCCAGATTTGATTTTACCAGTTGGAGCACAATGGGGTGCTATGGGTAAGTTTTTTGACCAAAGTATTTTTTGTTTTTTTCAAGTTTCTACATGTTTTTTTTGTTTTTAATGTTTCCAAGACTAATATAAAATTAATCTTATGCATGATGATGTGGGTACTGTTTGACCTGCGAGACACCAAAAGGTTGCAGGTGGGCCAACGCAAAGAAACATCGGGAGAGCAGTTCTCTAGGACTTGGATTTGGCTGAAACCTTAGCAGAGTTGCAGGATCACAAAGTGGGATTAACCCTTCATATTCCAGATATCTAGATCGAGGAGTTACCTATGAGGCTGCAGCACCACACTATTGGTGTTCCTAACCATTGGGCTAGGCTTTTGTTCATGATAGCATAGGTTGTGACCTGTTACCATGAGCACCACCAGATCTACTTAGGATGTTTTGTATGCATTTTTGAGTTTTGGGTCAGATGACCAAATGTGTCTTGGGCACAAATTTTGTAGAAACTTTTAAAGCACCTATCTATTTTACTTTCAGAGTTTTTCTATGGTTATATGCAATCATATTCAATTGATGATGTGAATTGAAAATACTACATTTACATGTGTCGCAAATGTCTATTTAACACATAACTCGCTAGATAATCAGTTAATGTGTTAAGGTTTCTGGAAATATGTTGATATTGAATGTGTTCAAAACATCTTTCCAAAATACGAACTCTAAGGAAAATATGATAAATTGTTGGATTTCGGATAGTATAAACGTTTGTTAGTTGTAGTACAATGAGTTGTGAGTCCAGCCTAATGATGATTCGGAAAATGCAAATACTCTGACATCTGCAACAAATGCAAAGCGGATTACTAACCAAATAAAAATCTCTAAAAGAAACACACACACACACATGCAATGGAAGCATATATACAGTGAGTGTTACTACACTTAATCAAGCATAGTAACGTTTGAGGTACAACTTGTTTCGGGGCTGCGGCAATGGAATCCCATCATAATCTACTAACTCATAGGCACCTTTTTCCAGAACACACTTGACAAAATAAGGGCCCACCCACATTGGTTCAAATTTTCCTGCTCCAAGTTTATCAGCTCCATGATTGTAAAGCAAGACTAGGTCTCCTTCTGAGAAACTATGAAGCATGACATTTCTATCATATTGTGACTTAATACGTTTCTTATGTGCTTCATTAACCAATGTGGCATCATGACAGGTTTCATCTAGATGGATTAATTCCAAGAAATGCGTTTCTTCTTCAGAAGTGTTGGGTAATAGGTCAATGGTGAGTTTGAGCGATGAAATTTCACATTGTATCGGTAAGATTGCTTCCAATCCATACACCAATTGAAAGGGTGTGAATCCAGTTGCATTTCTTACCAAGGTTAGATATGCCCACAAGGCAGAGTATAGGATTAAACGCCAATTTCTCCTATGAACCCCTATCATTATTTGCAACATCTACTTCAGGACTTTTTTGATGGCTTCAACTTGTCCATTCGCTTGTGGGTAATATGGGGTAGGACTATCATGTGAGAGTACTAACTTAGCGGTCAATTCAGATATCATGTGATTGCGAAAATGCGATCCATGATCTATCTATGGCTTGTGGTACACCAAACCAGGCAACCACGTGGTTAGAAAAGAAAAGATCAGTCGTTTTGCCACTGTTTTTCAATGTTGGCATCACCTTGGCCCATTTAGTAAATTAGTTAAAAGTGACTATAATATACCCATGGCCCCTAGCTGAGGTGGGGTCACATGTGATAAAGTCAATGCCCCATTTGGTTAATGGGCCAAAAACAATGACTAGATGCAGTGGTGTAGGTGGTAATCTATTTTTTTGGTCATATATCTCGAATGCATGACAACTTATGACAACAATAATACAATTTTTGAATATAGTTGGCCAGAAGTAACCAGCATAGAGAATTCTCTGTGTGGTTGCATATCCTGATAAGTGTCAACCACAAGCACCAGAATGGCAATAATTCAATGCTTTCTCAGCTTCCTGATGTGCGAGGCACCTCCGTAAAATCCTATCGATACCACGACAGTAAAGTGTGTCACCAATGATTAGATAATATTTGGCTTAGTAATGAATACGTCGCTATTGCGAGCGAGAGGTATCTTGCTGGAAAGTTTGGGTCTAGAGATAGATCAGTATATCTCGATACCATGCGTCAGATGATGAAATTAGAAATAGAGTCTCATCCAATATTGATGGTTCAGATGTTGAATCAATGGAGGTTGAGGGAAGGTCACATAGTAACTCAACAAAAACTAGAAATTTCTTTGATTTGGATTTCATGAATTCCAAATCAAACTCCTATAAAATAACTATCCATTTTGAGTATTTCCCCCTAGTAATTGATGTGACAAAATGTATGTCATAGGGTTTCAATTTGAAGTGACAGTTGTTTTTCATAACATGATATAATGGTGAAATCTTTGAATAGCTTCCACAACTACCAAAGCTAGTTTTTCGACATAAGAGTACTTACTTTCTATTTCATTGAGATTACGGCTCAAGTAATAAATCAGATGTTCAATCCCATTTTCTTCCTGGACTAAAATCATGCCAATGGTTGTATTTGTAGTGGTGAGATACAGGTAATAGTCATTTTGGTGATTTGGAGAATACATTAATGAAGCTCTAATCAAGGTATCTTTAAGAGCGTAAAAGGAAGCTTGCACAACCTGATCCCAATGAAAGGGTATCTCCTTTTTCAAAAGACGTGTAAAACCTTTAGCCATATCAGTGTAATTTGGAATGAATCTCCTCATAAAGTTTACTTTCCCTTGGAGTCTCTGTAATTGTAAAAGATTTGAAGGTGGACGCAAATCCAGAATTTCCTAAACCTTTAATGGATCGAGTCGAATCCCCTTTGTATAAACTACAAATCCGAGCAAGTGACCAGAACCAACACAAAAGACACATTTGTGCAGATTGAGTCGTATCTTGTAGTGTTAGCACCGTAAAAATATTGCTTTGAAATGTTGTGGGTGATCAATCTACTTTTGTGAATGAGTAGGTAAATCATCAAGGTAGGGTTGAACAATGTGCTTAATGTCATGGAAGGCATAATTAATTGCCCTCTAAAAAGTGGCCCCAACATTCTTCAAACCAAATGGGAGTTTCCTGTAGGTGAATGTGCCCCATGGACAAATAAAAGTTGTTTTTTATTGGTCCTATGGGTGTATATTGATTTGATTGTAGCCAGAAAATCCATCCATAAATGAGAATATTTCACATCTAGCACATTCATCAATAATCTAATCGATAAAAGGAGTAGGATAATTGTCCTTTGGACATGCTTGATTTACATCCCTATAATCGACGCACACTCGTATTGTTCCTTGTTTCTTCATGATAGGAACAATATTGGAAACCCAGTCAGTAAGAGGAACAGGGTAAATAAAACCAGCCCGCAAAATCTTTTCAAATATTGCTTTAATTGTAGTGACTTTCTTTGGATGAACAAGTCGAAGTCGTTGTTGAACAGGCTTGACATCAGGGTACATTTTGATTTCGTTTTCAACAATACTAGACACAATGCCTGGAATCCTCGTAAGACCATGCAAAGATATCTCTAAATTCACGAAAGAGAGTATGATAATTATCAAGTTCTGATGGAGAACAAGATTTGCTGACATGAATATTCTCTACAATATTAGGCTTGGTCAAAATATTAATAGAAATTGTTTCTTCAATATTTGACAGGTTTTGCTCAGATTCTATTGTGTCTATAAAAACTGAACTCAATATGAAATCAACGATTGACAGGTGGTTTAGTTCATTTGAATAATCTTCAATTTCATTTGGAAGATGGGAATGATGATGATAATCTTCCCATGGTTCTTCTCCTATCATCATTGATTGGATGATTCCTTCATCTGTAGAATGTATACATGAAAAATGATCCAAATAAGTACCATACTATAATGAACGGTCTACCCATACAATAGTTGAGTGCGGATTTGGGTTTGTTGCACAAGCCCGAAAAATTGATTTCTATGATGATTCAATGGGGCTTAACAGCATCACCTCAATATTACTATCAAATTCAACTTTGTTGGTAATCCTCCTTAAATCAGATGAGGTGGAGGAAATCATATTACAAGTCTCTACTCTTGCCACTTCCTCCAAATGAGATGGCGACGGTAGGGTAAAAGTACCCATTAGGGAAGGATCTTTAAAGAGACTTACTCCAACACTTTGAAGTGACAGTGAGGGTCCTTGTACCAATGGAATGCTTCCTGTAGCTTATAAACTATTGGCAAATAAGGCTAGTTGATTAATGACTATGCTTCCACCCTTAAAATGGAATGAAATAGTATGAAAGTAAATGGAAACCAAAACAGCCATAGCATATACTCATGGCCTTTCCAGTAAAATGTTGTAATCAAGGGGTTCGTCATCTACCTCAACTTCAATAGTAGTTGTTTTTCCCCCTAGTTCGATTTGCAGGTTACTCAAATCCCATGAGGAGTATATTTTCTTCCATCAAAAGCTTTCAACATGGTTGGTGATCGTGACAACGGAGGTGAACCAAGTGTTTTCCAAAAGCTCATTGACATAATGCAACTAGATGCCCCCTCATCAATAATAGTTTGGTGAACATTCTTATTGAGAGATTTTACTTGAATTAGGAAGGCTAACTGTGCCGGTAATTGTGGTGTATATCCTACATGGTTAAAAACCACAAGATTAGAATCCATAGGATCTACTCCGCCTATTGCTGACAGTAAAGCTTGCTTCTGGGAGGGACAATTTTGTAACACCTCAAGTGTCGACATAGCAGAAGGTGATTGAGAAAGATCTTCCACTATGTTATAATTATGAGTTGCTTGAGCCCGAGGGTTAAATGTCAATTTGTGCACAACTCCCTTTGGTGGTTGTATTGTCAATTCTGGTACAATAGGTGGAATCTTTTCAGATTAACTCAAAGTCAAAAGATGAGGTTGATCAGTGGGCTGATTATTAGATGATGATGATGGATTTCCATAATATTTGTTTCTTATTGACACCAAAGCTTCATTTTGTGGCATTGTGATGGATAACATGAGCACTTGAGATGTGGAAGCATGGTCTATTGCAACCAAATGTGTCTCCAGGTTTGGAAATGGATCAATCAACACTGCTAATGTGTTCGAAGTATTTAAAAGTTTAGAGACCTTGGAGCGGTGTGTAAAATCTCTCGTAAAATGCTCATCATTACAGATTAGACATGGATAACAAGGTTTCCTTGCTGAACCAGAGGAATAAGATGATTTCTCTAGAGGGGAATTATCTTGTTTCTTCTTATTTTTCCACTTTTTCTTGCTTCCTGGTTGCTTTGGATTTTTGCCTTTGTCATATGACACAACATTAATCTCAGAAGCAAGAGTATTTTTTGATGCATTGGTAGTTTGATTGGTAATAGAAAGGGTTTGACTAGATGATCTTCCCACCATTTGCGTGCTCGAAGAACCGATCACACCATCGCCGACATGAGAGTCCTTACTCGATTGTGGAGGAAGAGGAACAATGAAAGCTAGTTAGGGTGCACTGGGAATTTTATCATAAAGCATGCTGGATTGTGTGTAAATCAAATCCAAGCATTGGGCATGAGAAATTACTTGCTCTTCTGTGACAACTCCATCTTTTTCCACATCCTCGGTGATTGATGGAAACAAAGATTTTATGAACCACTAAGCTAAAAGCTAATTGGGAACATATGTCTTAACCATTTGACGATGACGTTGCCACTCATGAATATGATCTGATATATGGGTAGCAATCGTATATTTAAATTTGGTTAGGAGTTCCGTTCAAGTCTCGTATATGATGGGTATCTAGAAGTGGGTCAAAAATGTAGTGGCTAAAGTGGTAAAATTGTCGAAAGAAGATCTTGTTAACTCAATGTACCATTTAGCAGCCAAACCAGTAAGTGTTCTTTGGAAAAGATGATGTCTAACTGAATCATCATTTAAGAGTTTGATGAACACCACAAATGAAAGGTCATGACATGATTTGATGGGTCTTCTCCAAGATTTCCGTTGAACTTCAGAATGTCAAATGGTAAAACTTATGCGAAATTATCAGCCACCAAGGTGCATATAAGATTGGATCATTAGTGAGCCAATTTAAATATGGTAATTCGAAAATTTCTACAAATGGAAATTGTCAATTAAAGTCAGGTTGAGCATACCCACGATACGATGAAATTGCTCGAGCAGTAGGTATTTGCATACCGACATTGGGCATCTACATTTGGTAACCTTTGTATGGTTGTTGTTGAACAAAACCAGCATAAGATGGTTGTTGATAACTAGGTTGAATGTGTGGTTGTCCATAACCTACAAATCCTTATTGACCAGGACCTTGGTAAGCTTGATATTGACCAAACCTAGGTTGAGTCTATTGAGCAAGTCCAAAGTGGGGTTGGAATTGTCGGAATTGGGGTTGTTGAAATTAAGCCTGCCATGGTTATTGAATCAACTGTCATTGTTGTTGGTACAATTGTTGTTGATTTAATGGTTGTTTTCTCCCATCAAAGAAAGGTTTTCCAGGTTGTGAATAAACTATACCAGTTTAAGCTTGGATAAGTCCAGATAAGGGTATACTAACCTGAGGTTGCTGCTAAACCCTAGAAACAAGTGGTTGTTGTATAGCAACTTGAGAAATTTGAACTTCTTGACTGGAAACTTGTGGTTGCAAAGTAGAAGGATCAGTTTGTACTGGTTGAGACACAACAGTTTGAACTTGTGACTGTGGTATAGTAGTAACAACAGGTGTAGTAGGAATAATTGACACAGTTTGCATTGGTTGTGTTGGATACACAAGCCTGGGTTGAACTGGCATTGTTGGTTTCCATTGACGAATGCTAATTCCAGATTGACCTGAATACTGTGGGATATTACCATATGATGGTACTCTAAAATAAGGAGGATACGGTGAATAAGCATATTTCTCTCCATATGGTGGCAATCCAGTATTTAATGGATACATAGGTCTTTGTTGACTAGATTTCCCATCTTGATATTGATATGTAGGATCAAATTGTTGAGTTCCCGTTAGAGAAGAACCAAGTAAAATTCTAGCTGAGGACATGGGTGATCACCATGGTGTAGAAGCAACCCCTGAGTGGGTTCCATATAAATATTGGTAACCAATCGGGACAGACGTTTCACCATAAAGGTGTGACTCAAGTGTGGTAGAAAACATCGAGGAGGTTGCAATAGTAGATTTTGTTGCAACTACATCAGATGATACAGTCTAAGATGTTGACGGTTTTTCAACCATAGTTAAATGACCCAAAAGTTGTCCTAAAGAATTGATGGGTACTTGAAAATAAGCAAGATCAAATGGAGTAGTAAATGAGGAGTATAAGGGTAAAGATAAATCCCATCTCCAAAGTGGAAAGGGGTTCCAGGTGTAGAATCTTCTTCCAATTCTTCCTCTATATCAATTAGAGCTGGTGGAATAACTTCACCGTCAGGTCCGTAAAATATTTCTGGTGTTGATAGAGTTGAAGTTTCAATATTTATTGGTGTCTTAGGGGTAATCAATTGATTGTATTTCGGTAAATTAAAAACTTTTAAATGTTCAAATTCGAAGTCCAAATGTTCAGGTAAATGAACAATAGTTTTAGTAAGAGGTTCTTGAACAACTTCAAGTTCATATGTAACTTCCGTTTAAACTGGGATAGGTTCTGGATTAACTTCTGCTTGAACTGATTCAGGTTCAGAAGTACTTTCTTGTTGGGAAACTTCAAGTTTAGGATCAAATTGCTGTTGAACAATATTAGTTACTGCTTCACTAGGATTAGTGCTAATGTCCTCAGGTAATTGTGAAACTTCTTCTTCAGAAACAGATGTACCAGAAATGGTTGGAGTAACTGGAGTCTCAGTACTTACCGAAACAGATGATTCAAGTAATTCAGATGAAGAACTAGGAGTTCTTGATGTACTAGACTCAGTTAAGCGAGATCACTTTGTTCGAATATGTGTCGTTACGGGTGGCAAAGGTGGATTTCTCACTGTTCTCCACAAATGACAGGGTAAGGGTTGATGTTCCTCCATGATTGCTGATTAATTTTATTATCAAAACAGAAATAAACAAAAAGGGGTATACTAGGAAAAAGGTTTACCAAGCAACTGTGAACTACAGAATACCTCATGGCGAACCATGAAGTATGGGTAGGAAATCTCCCCGAATGCTATTTTTAGTGTATCACAGTTTATAAGGTGGACGAATCGGTTAGTTAAGGATGGATAGAAACCTAGAGTTGTCCTCCCATATATACTCGAAGGTACGTGGAGGCATAGTCCGTATAAGCGTTGTCTAATGCAAAACAACACAGTGAAAGAATTCCCATATACTTTACATACTGTAACATCACCCTATATACCCGAAGGTACGTGGACGAGCTATGATATACTCACATACGTGGAATGAGGTATCACACTCTGGATGTATTGCAGATAAATTAGTGACAACCGCTTTGTTTTATGACGCTGGAACATGTCTCTAGCCTAGAACCACTGAATGTTCTCGTTAATGACAATGCTCCATTAGGTAAATTTTTAAGTCGATATTGCTTAGGAATTTGCCTTTTAATTTCACTAGGTGATGTATTTTGAAATTCCTAGGAATGCAACTATCATGATAAGCACCCTTTCCATTCAATTTAACGATGAAAATCCTAGCTACTTAGGGATAGAGCAATCACATTTCTTTTGATCAAAGAGAAAAGAGCACAATCTAAATGCAATTTCCCTACACTATTCCTATGAGCACACACAAAAAAATTTCAATGCAACATGCATGTATTTCTTTTCGATTTCCTTAATGTGAATATGAACAAAAGGAAATATGCACATACAATCAATCAATCTTTCATAAGAACGAAGACCTTTACGACAGTTCTAATTCAAAGGAAGAGAAGACTTTACGACACTTGCTTTTGAATGAAGATTAATCAATTATATCCTAACTTTGATTATTGATTAATAATGACAAAGAAAACATGAAGAAACATTAATCAATCCGATCAAGGTTGGGCTAGACTAGGAGATAACAACTCATTTTTCTGAGACATAGCATTCATTGATCAATCAACAAACAATAAAACAAAGAAAATTTGGTAAAAAACTCTTTCCAAAGGTGGGAAACTGATCCTGGGAGGATCACCGTAGCCCAGAGTGGGAGATAGTGTGCTTCAGAGCTCTATCCCTAAGCCAGGGTTGCTTTGCAGCACACTGTGTCCCTCACAAGCCTATGTTGGTGACAATAAGCCATTTCAAGAGGCAATTTGACACAGTTTTGACCAATTTTTCAATGTAAACAGCTAAATTACAATCTATGAACACAAATAAGGTCTACAAGGATGTCTTAGGAGGTGGATAAGCTACTAGGAAAGAGGATTAATCCCTAGTATGTTTCCCAATTTTTTTTGGAGAATTTAGTATCTATGGATATACACTAATTCCCTCAATAAGTAGATGTATCTAGAACAACAATTTAAAGTGTTTTGGACTTTTCCTATAAGCAATAGATAAGATGAGAAGATAGAAGGCCTACCTGTAGTTACACTTTCCTCTCATCTCCATTTTATTGATTCCATGACTCCTTCTCATACTTAATCCGCTTGAGAAGTACCCTATAAACACAACAAAAGACATAAACTGATCAAAGCATACGATCTATTGAATATAAGTGAAAGGAATCAGATACAATTCACACACATAAGAATTATGAAACAATACAAACATATGGGAAAAAGGTTCAAACACTTTATTAGATAGAAGAAGGAATTACAACCATCGGTGTCTGATTCAAATCCATTCCTCCAACTTGGATCCCATCCATATCACATCAAAAGCATGACAAGCTTGTAGCATCACAATACTTGCTCAAAAGCCAAATCTCATACTAGCATTATTGTTAGGGTCCCACCCTAACCCCCTTATCTATGTAATGGGACCATGTCATAGTCAAGAGTCAATAAAGCCCATATTAATAATTGTAAGTGGTTAATACGCAATTAATAACGGAACCACAGTTAGTTGCAAATGGGCCGTAATATTAGATAGATGGTATTAGTAATACGCGGTATTGGCCCATGGTATTGCACGTAGGAGTCATATATAAAGGATAGAAACTCCCTGCGAGGAACATCGTGTCTTATTTTGTAATGGAGCTCTGCTCTAGTGGAGGTTGCCCCCTCGAAGAGGCAAGTGAACATTACTCTCTGAATAATAAAATCATTGCTATTCTGTGTTCTGGGTATCTTTTTCTTCGCACATTCTGTGTTTTGGGTCTCTTTTCTTCACATATTCTGTATTTGGGTATCATTTGCAGGTTAAGAGCATAACAAGTGGTATCAGAGCACTTTCCAGGGCAGGTGGGATCTCCATTTAGTAGCAATTTTTTTTTTTGGCTCGAGACGTGTTCCAGAGTCTTTAAACCATGGGATCTGTCGTTGAGCACATAAATCTGCGGATTTGGGGAGGCATGCACGCAGGAAATACAAGAGGTGGTCACGTCTATTGGACTCCCTTGTAACCCCTATGGGTACCCCTTCTAGTAGTAGCGCATTAGACAGAACAATGCATGGACTGTCTTCCACGTACCCTCTGGGTATATCGGAAGCCCCATAGGCTCCCTGAAAACCTCGCCATAGATAAACCAGCGACCGTCTTGTGGCTACAGTACACCGAGAACAGCACTCGGAGAGATTACTCACCCGTACGATAGGGTAGTCGGGTGGTACGGCTAAGGGTACGGTCGACCCTCCTTAGTTAGAGCCCTGAAACATTGGGCCGAGTACTACTGCCAGACCCTTAGGTATATTGCGATATGTAGCACCTGACACTCCTCAAGACCCTAGTTTCCTTTTTTACTCATCATCTCTTCTAGATCCACCTGAGCAAAGGAGTGCAGCAGCAGCAGACATCGGTCCCAATCAGCCAGTTCCGATCTATTAGATTTATCAGATCTGCCAAAGCAGTCAGCTCAGTCGTCCAGCGCTACCCGATCCGCCATTCAGATCTCTTAGATCCACCAGACCATAGGCGTTGTGAAGGGTTCCTATACCAGGGTATAATTGTCGCAGGACTTTTGGCCGCATTGACATTTTGAGGATTTGGCGACTGCAATATTGATCAAGAAGGAGTAAAACTCCATTAGGAGTAAAATAAAAAAAAAAAAGTCTGAGATCTTCCGGGACACTTATTGGTGATATAGCCCATTAAAATCAGGACGATGAGCTGAGCATGGTGGTACCATTCAATTAATTGTGAAAAAAATTTGGCGGTCCCAATTTTTCATCAGGTCGGTGTATGGTAGCAACTAGAGCTCAAGCGATGGCCAATGAAAGGATGGACAAACTGGAAGAAAATGTGAATGAAATCCAAACTCAGCTTCGCAGACTAGATTTGGAGAGAATGCAAAGAGAGCTTAGCGGACTAAGTATCCAGCTACAGAATTTTCAGGCAAAAGGCAAGGAGGATTTTATGTCAAACGGCAAGGAGCAAGCCCACGAGGAGGGGTATAATGGCCATGAAGGCAATTACGGTGAATCTAGCCACTCTCCTCACGTCTGGCACACCCATCCACCACCCAGTCAGTGACCTCCTAAGTTGGATATTCATAAATTTGACGGTTCTCACACATCCGCATGGCTAGCACAAATGGAGCAGTATTTCAAATTGAATCATATCCTAGAT
>APFE030853016.1:0-13880 GCA_000404065.3 Pinus taeda | reverse complement strand
TTCTTCTCTCTTTTCTATTGAATGATAAGCGACTGTTATTATGGTTCCATTCATGTGTTCTACTGATAATATTTGAATTATATCCTGCTTGACTGATATATAGCTGTACGATTTCGGATTTTACGCTTGTTTGTGGGTTGTTCTTCATTTGTGCAGGTGTCCATGCGTGGAGCGCAAGGATAGTGACCGACCAGAGCTAGAGGACACGAGCGACACTTCTCCCACAGCAAACAGCGTTGGATCCCAGGTTGGTCTCCCTGATCGACTTCTAAATTGTATAGTTAGGAACTTGCATGCAGCGTGAATGATTGTTGCTAGACCCCTGTGGGGCTAGTTGGATCACCTCTGTCTACAGAGGGGATTTACCTCCGCAACAGGCACAGTGATCAGTGTATATACTTTGATGAAATTCCTATAATATCCTGTATGGCCCAATGTCGTGCACAACTATTTGACATTCCTTGAAGGCTCCAACTTGATAATAACTGCAATTTTGGCAAGGTCTACCATCAACCCTTTCTTACAAACAACATGGCCCAAAAGTATCCCAAGAGGTATGTAGAATATGCACTTCTTCAGATTAAGCGATATCTGATACTTTTGATAAGTATCCAACATGAGGCAAAGACTATAAACATGCCTCTTTACTAACCCAAACATTGTCCAATCATCAAAGAAAACCTCCAAAAAATTATGAAATAATTATTTGAAACATGTGACTACCACCCTAGAGAAGATTGTAGGGGATATCTTAAGGCCAAAGGGCATAAGTGTATACTGAAAAACAACCCCATTCAGTAGCAAAGGTTGTCTTTCTTCGATCCTCCCGCGTGGTCTTGATCTGATGATACCCTGAGAACCCATCGGTAAATGAATAGGCTTCCTGACCTCCAACATTCTCAAATACTTAGCCTGTGAATGGTGTAGCAAATGGATCATGGACACAAGCATCATTCAACTTTCTAAAATCTACACAGATCCAAATTTTTCCCTTCACCTTCTTTTCCTGAACCACCATAGGACTAACCTAGTCTGATTCCTTGACATGATCAATAATCCCAGCTGCAAACATCTTATGCAATTCTTCGCGGAATTTTTGCTTGTACTTAGGATTCAATGAGTATGGGTGCTACTTCATTGGCTTTGGATCTAGCTTTAGAGTAATCTTCATGACACCCAGATCACCTACTATCCCCTTCACATCAAAGAACTTGGTGGGAAACAAGTCCTGATACTCTCACAATAACTCTGCGACCTTTTCCAATGTTTCCTCATCCCAATAGTCACATGTGTTTCTAAACTTTGGCTGGGCTTCCAACCCAATATTCACCTTCCCAGTCTTCAAGGGATTTGAGATATTAGGATCTTCCGCCTTAGACCTTGTGACTTCACGTTGTCCTTCTGACTCAATAATACTGATGTTCTTGCAGGTTTTAACCCCATACAAAAATTACCTGCATACGAATTCTAAAACGTAGAAAATAAACAATGTGAGAGCATAACACATAAAACACATATACATAGAGATTTTCCCCTGGATCCCAAACCTAGGACTACCATCTTGATTTTTCATTATGCTACAATACATATTTATGCATGTCAAATCATCCAATACCATGGACCAAAAACCATCACGTCCAAAACGATGTGCGAAAATCATGCACAAAACCATAGGTGGGTCTGCCCAACTAAACATAGGGTCCAAAACCAAAATTTTCCATCGCGCTACCCTAGACCCCATAAAGTGGGGTTAATTGCACCCCTCAAAGCCCCTATGACCCCCCACTATGCAATCGACGCAACGAACGGGGGGCTCTTCCCCCCTTCTAACCCCCGGTTAACTATGTTGGCTAGTCATGGAAAGAATATAACACAACCCAACATTCTCCCACTTGTTGTTTTCTTTCCACATGGGGCCATAAGAGAGCTTAGTCATTTATTCAGTCTTGTAATTCCCATTGTTTCTCTACACCAACAGAACTTCTCAGAGCTCACAGATTTTGTCAATGCATCTACAGTATTCTTCAAAGCATCCACCATTACCAGCAACACCTTTTTGTCTTCTATCATATCCCTCATAAAAGGATACTGAACATCAATGTGCTTTGTCTTTGAATGATATGCAAGGCTCTTTGCCAAGAAAATTTCACTTTGGCTGTCACAGTCTATTCTTATAGCTCCCTATACTGACCCCATACTTAAACACAATCTCTGCAACCAAACTACTTCCTTGCTTGCATGAGTGGTTGCCATGTATTCTATCTCTGTAGTTGATAGTTCCACTACAGATTGCTTCTTACTCATCCAACTGACTGCACCTCCAAATAGGTTAAACACATACCCACTTGTAGATCTTCTCTGATCTAGATCTCCAGCCTAGTCTGCATAAAAAAAGCCATGAATATCCAACACTCTATCCAATCCTGGTCTTCCTTGGTAGCACAAACCATAATCACTAGTGCTACGTAAATACTTGAAAACCCGCTTCACTGTTGTCCAGTTCTCCTTCCCTAGTTTTGACATAAACCTGCTCAATACTCCCATTGCACGTGCAATGTCTAGTCTAGTATAGAATATTGCATACATCAGACTATTGAATGCACTTGCATATGGAACACGGGACATGTCCTCTTCCTCTTCTTGTGTCTTAGGACACTGTTCAACAGATAACATCACACCTATAGGAATAGGAACCTTCACCAATTTACTATCTTGCATATTAAACCTCTGCAGTATTGTCTTGACATACTTCCTCTGGTTTAACCATAGCTTCCTCTTTTCCCAGTCTCTTTTAATTTCCATGCCCAAAATATAGTTTGCAGCACCAAGATCTTTCATGTCGAATTTGGAGGACAATTGGGTCTTCAAATCCTAGATAATTTCTTTGTCATTTCCAACCAACAACATATCATCCACATATAGAACCACATAAATAACACAGTCACCAATTAATTTAAAATACACACAGTGATATGCTTTGCTTTTGGTGAAGCCAAGTCCCTATATAAATGTATCAAATTTTTGATACCACATCCTTGGTGACTGTTTTAACCCATACAGAGACTTCTTTAACTTGGATACTAGTTCTTTCTTACCCTTCACCGCAAAGCCTTCAGGTTGCTTCATGTAGATTTTCTCTTCGAGATCCCCATGAAGAAATTTTGTCTTCACATCCATCGGTTCTACCTCAAAATCAAAAGAAGCAACAACAGATAAAATTAATCTAATAGAAGTTACCTTGGCAACAGGAGAAAAAATATCACCAAAATCAATTCTCGACACCTAGGAATAGCCTTTTGCTACCAACTGAGCTTTGTATTTCTCCACCTTTCCTTCTCCATTTGTCTTCTTCTTGAACACCCATTTGCTGCCAATGTGTTTTCTTCCAGCCGACAACTCCACTAGATCCCAAAGATGCCATTTCATCAACCATGGCCTCTTTCCAAAGTTTTCAATCCTCTGAATCTACTACTTCCTTCACAGTTCTAGGATAATCATCAGTAACAGATAAAGAAAAATTTGAATAGAAAGAATATGGACTATACATTTCTGGCTGCCTTCTTTCTTGAACTAATCTTCTCACACTTGTAGTTTGTGGCTCTTCATCTTCTGATTTCTCCTCTGTTGTAGAGTCTGATTCTTCCTCCTTAAGCTCAAACTCTATCTTCTCAGGTTCCTTTGGTTGGACTTCATGTTTAATAACATCTTTAACCTCTCTGAACACCACATCTTAGCTGTACAAAACCTTCCTTGTTATTGGGTTCCAAAGCTTATAACCCTTTAAACCATCCTTATACCCAATAAAGATGCACTTTTCAGATTTACTATGCAACTTTGTTCTTTCCTCCTTTGGAACATGTACATATGCATCACATCCAAATACCCTCAGATGTGAAAGAGAGGGTTTCTTACCAGTCCATACCTCTTGTGGATTCTTATCCTCCAACGCTGATGAAGGTGACCTATTGACCAAGTAACATGCAGTCTCCACCATCTCTACCCAGAATTCCTGTCCTAACCCGGCACCACTGAGCATGCTCCTTGCCCTTTCCATCAACATCTTGTTCATTCTGCAACTCCATTTTTTTGAGGTGTATATGGAGTAGTCTTCTGCTATGCTACACCACACTTCTTATAGAATTATTCAAATTCCTTACTACAAAATTCTCCACCGTTATCTGTCATCAACACCTTTATCTTCTTCTCTATCTGGTTTTCCACTAGAACCTTAAATTCTTTGAACTTGTCAAAGACTTCAGATTTCTTCTTAAGGAAATATATCCATGTATTCCTTATGAAGTCATCTATAAATGATACATAGTACACAAACTTACCTAGTGATGGAACCTTCATAGGTCCAAACACATCAATTTGCACAAGTTCTAATATCTATTTCACCCTATTACCACCAGAGGGGAAACTCACTCGATTCTGCTTCTCCTGATACATTTAGCAATACTGAATCTGAGACACACAATTGTATTGTGATCTTTTCCTTCCAATCCAAATTCTTCCATTCTTCATCGGACACTCCCATTGGTTTAGTACCTAGATCTATCGTGATCCATTGATCTTTATCCACCAACAAATCCTCCATCTTGAGTTTCCACAACTCAAAACTCTAACCATTAAATTTCTTGATCTCTATCTTTCCACTGCTCGCCATCTTATTTTACCACTAGAATTGATCTTGCAGATCTCCCACTGAACAGGGTCTACCATAGGCTTGAGCGAAACCCCTCAGCAACAATGGCATCCCCTTGAAGCCAAAACAACTCTGATACCAAATGTAGGTTTTAACCCCGTATAGAAATTACCTGCATACGGATTCTAAAACACAGAAAATAAACAATGTGAGAGAATAACGCATAAAACACATATACATAGAGATTTTCCCCTAGATCCAAAAACCGGGAATGCCAACTTGATTTTTCATTAGGTTCCTTTCATTGTTACAATACATATTTATACATGTCGAAGCATCCAATACCATGGACCAAAAACCATCGCGTCCAAAACCATGTGTGAAAATCATGCACAAAACCATAGGTGGGTCCGCCCAACCTAACATAGGGTCCAAAACGAAAATTTTCCAGGGCATTGCCCCGGACCCCAAAGAGTGGGGTTAGCTACACCCCTCAAACCCCCTGTGACCCCATGCTACACAATTGACGCAACAAATGGGTGGCTCCGCCACCATTCTAACCCCCGATTAACTACATGGGCTAGTCGTGGAAAGAATATAACACAACCCAACAGTTCTTAGGATCTTCCTCACCTTCCTCCATGATCGCATTGTAGCATTCCAAAGCATGGAGCAGTTGTGTGCTTCAGTCTAGTTGTACCCACATGATAGGTGCTTCCGGCATTCTGAATATTGCAGCTTTCATCTCCTGTAACACTTCATCAATACACTCAAATCCATCCTCAAAACTGAAAGTTAATAAAAAACTTTACTTTAGAACATGGCACTCTGTGGTTCCATGTCGTAACTTTGTTTCTAGATACCAGTTCATCAGAATAGTATCCAAAGTGTGGCAGAATATGTGAACCCATTCTGGCTATGGTTCTTCTCCCCATGCTTTTTTCCATCGAGCCAGATGCTAGCGCGATTCGTCCTTCCGTGTATATTTCTCTGCAATACAAGTGTTGGCATATCCAAATCACAACTTCATCATCCATCGATATTCCTTCTAGTTTGCAAAGTTGTTCTTGTGTGTGCCCCCACCATCTGGCAGGTGTAGCTCTCAGAGCAAGGTCTAATTCCTGGAACTGATGTTCCTCCAGTACATGCCTTGCAAATTTATCCAGAAATAAATTGATATCTCCTAGACCATCATAAGTTGCGTACCTCAGTGGACATACATCAGAGTGACTTAGTAAGCCTGCTACATCACAGTAATGATACCACATGCAATCAATTTTGCCAATGCTCAAGCTCCTCATCTAAATCTGAGTTGCAGGAGCTATCCTTCTCCCAAGTAATTCGCCCATCCGTTATAGGGTTGATCCAATCCTCGTCCCATGTAGTGAGCTTATAGATTTTCTCAATATCATCCTCCTCATAAAAATATTGGACTGTTTCAATATATTTCACATCCTTGGTCGGATCCAATGGAACAATAACCCTTAGTTCCTTCTTCTCAAATTTCATGTTGTGCTTCTTGAGGTTGTTGACCACATTCATATCAAATGCCTAATCAATTCTAAGCAGTGCCAGCTATTGATTACTATCGTCCACTATTTCAATCACTTCAAAATTGACTATGGAGCAATCCTCTTCAATATCCATGGTCACTCCATGTAGGTACCCCATAGGAATAATATTTTGTTGATTCACCATTATCAGATGGATTGGGTACCACTATAGTGCTGGTATTCCCATTCTTTCCTAGGTTTGTTTCATAAAAACATTTTCATCAGGCCCCAGATCAAGGATCACCTAGTCTATTTCAAATTCTCTAATATGGGTAGTCAATTTCATTTCGCACCCAGTCCTTTTCTTACCCTTGTCTACTTTATGTACTGCACGTTGTTCAAGCATTGGCTTACCCTTTGCTAATGCAGTTATTGTTGGGTTGTGTTATATTCTTTCTACGACTAGCTACTCTAGTTAACTGGGGGGTTAGAGGGTGGATGGATCCCCCCTTTCATTGCACAGTGAGGGGGTCACAGGGGGTTTGATGGGGATGGGTAGCCCCCCTGTACGGGGTCTGGGGCAGTGCCCCAAGGAAAATTTTTTTATACTCTATATTAGGTGGGGCGAACCTACATATGGTTTTGTGCATGGTTTTCACACATGGTTTTGGGTGCGATGGTTTTCTGTCCATGTGTATATATCTATATATATATATATGTACATCTATATATCATTGAAAGGAACATAATGAAAAATCAAGTTAGTAGTCCTGGTTTTGGGATCCAGGGAAATCTCTGTGTATATGTGTTTTATGTGTTATGCTCTCGCATTATTTATTTTCTATGTTTTAGAATTCATATGCAGGTAATTTTTGTCCAGGGTTAAAACCTATATTTGGTGTTAGAGTTGTTTTGGCTTCAAGGGGACACCTTTGTTGCTGAGAGGTTTCGCTCAGGCCTGTGATAGACCCTGTTCAGTGGGTGATCTGCGGGATCGATTTTGGTGGTGAAAAAAGATGGTGAGTAGTGGAAGGATAGAGATCGATAAATTTAGTGGTCAGAGTTTTGAGTTGTGGAAGCTCAATATGAAGAATCTGTTGGTGGATAAAGATCATTAGATCACGGTAGATTCGGGTACCAAACCAACGGGAGTGTCCGATGAAGAATGGAAGAATTTGTATCAGAAGGCAAAGATCACAACACGATTGTGTGTCTCAAATTCAGTATTGTTGAATGTACGAGGGGAAGTTACGGCGAAGTCTTTGTGGGACAAGTTAGGGACTTTGTACCAATCTAAGTCTCTGGTGAATAAACTGTTCCTACAGAAAAATTTGTATAACTTGAGGATGAAATATGGAGACTTGGTGACAGAGCATATGAATGCATTTAATACTGTGGTAAGTCAGTTATTGTCTGTTGATATTAAAATTTCAGATGAAGATAAGTGCAATAGTTTGTTGTGTTCTCCACCAAATTCGTGGGATAGTCTGGTTATTGCAATAGATAGCAATGCAACTGCCTTGAAGTTTGATGAAATAGTCTCATCCTTGCTGACGAAGGAGATGAGACGGAAAAATATGGATAGACAAAATGGTGATGCCTTCTCTGTACAAGGTCAGTCCCAGAACAAAAAAAAAAATAATTCATTGAGTGGGAGATCTAAATCTCCAGGAAAACCTGTAAAGGTGGTGTGATGGAAATGTAGAAAGGAAGTGCACTACAAAAGGGACTCTAAATCTAAAGCCCTTGACAAAGCGAAGGGATCTGATGATGCTCCTTCTGCAAAGGCAAAATCCACCTCAGATGAAGGTGGGGATGTGTACTTGGCTTTTTCAAGTACACATGTAGATCATGAGGCATGGTTGATTGACTCAAGTGTATCCTTTCACTTCACTCCTCATAAAGAGTGGTTTTGCGAGTATGAAAAATATGATTGTGGTGATATCTTCTTGGGGGATGAAAGGAAGGCTAGAATCGTTGGTCGTGGAAAACTAAAGTTGAAGTTGCAAGGTGGAAGGGTTAGAACACTTCTGAGTGTTCTGCATATTCCTTCATTGGCCAAAAATCTGATTTCTATAAGCAAGCTAGATGATGAAGGTGTAAAAACAGTGTTTGAGAAGGATACCTGCAAGATGGTGCAGGGAGCACTGGTATTGATGTGGGGAGTTTGGATTGTAACTTTCTACAAGTTGCAAGGTAGCACTATTGTTGATGGGTGCAACGATTCTGTGGTTCTATGGTTCCTGAAAGTTGAGCACAAAACCTAGTGGTCTCTGGAGAAAAGACCATGCTATGGCATCAAAGGCTTGGACATATTGGAGAGAAGGGCCTTCGAATACTTCATGGTAAAGGCATGGTAGAAGGTATGACTGATAGCTCTATGAATTTTGATTTCTGTGAAAATTTTGTATATGGGAAGTAGAATCAGGTGAGTTTCCCCTCTTGGTGGTAAGAGGGTGAAACAAATATTAGAGCTTGCACACAATGATATGTTTGGACCTGTGAAGGTTCCATCACTGGGTAAGTCTGTGTACTATGTATCATTTATAGATGACTTCTCAAGGAATACATGGATATATTTCCTCAAGAAGAAATCTGATGTTTTTGATAGGTTTAAAGAATTTAAGGCTCTGGTAGAAAACCAGACAGAGAAGAAGATAAAGGTGCTGAGGACAGATAATCGTGGAGAGTTTTGTAGCAAGGAATTCGAAGAATTCTGTAAGAAGTGTGGTATAGCACAAAAGAAAACTAGTCCATACATACTTGAGAAAAATGGAGTTGCAGAAAGAATGAACGAGATGTTGATGGAAAGGGAAAGAATCATGCTCAGTGGTGTCGAGTTAGGATAGGAATTCTGGGTAGAGGCAGTGGAGATAGCATGTTACCTGGTCAACAGATTACCTTCATCAGCGTTGGAGGATAAGACTCCACAAGAGGTATGGACTGGTAAGAAACCCTCTCTTTCACATCCGAGGGTATTTGGATGTGATGCAAATGTACATGTTCCAAAGGAGAAAATAACAAAGTTGGATAGTAAATTTCTAAAGTGCATCTTTATTGGGTATAAGGATGGTTTAAAGGGTTATAAGCTTTGGAAGCCATTAACAAGGAAGGTTGTGTACAACCGAGATGTTGTGTTTAGAGAGTTGAAAAATTTTATTTAACATGAATTCCCATCAAAGGAACCTAAGAAGATAGAGTTTGAGCTAAAGGAGGAAGAATCAGACTCTATTGCAGAAGAGGAATTAGAAGATGAAGAGCCACAAACTCTGGTTGTGAGAAGATCAGTTCAAGAAAGAAGGCAGCCAGAAAGGTATAGTCCATCTGCTTTCTGTTCAAAGTTTGTTTTATCTATTACTAATGATGATCCCAGAGCTATGAAGGAAGCAGTAGATTTAGACGATGGAAAACTCTGGAAAGAGACCATGGCTGATGAAATGAAATCTTTGCACAAAAATGAGGCTTGGGATCTCGTGGATTTTCTGGTTGGAAGGAAACTCATTGGCAGCAAATGGGTGTTCAAGAAGAAGACAAATGCAGAAGGAAAGGTGGAGAAATACAAAGCTCGATTGGTAGCAAAAGGTTATTCCCAGGTGCCAGGAATTGATTTTGGTGATATTTTTTCTCCTGTTGCCAAGGTAGCTTCTATTAGATTACTTTTATCTATTGCTGATTCTTTTGATTTTGAGCTAGAACAGATGGATGTGAAGACAAAATTTCTCCACGAGGGTCTGGAAGAGGAGATATACATGAAGCAACCTGAAGGTTTTGGGGTGAAGGGTAAGAAAGAACTGGTATGCAAGTTAAAGAAGTCTTTTTATGGGCTAAAACAGTCACCAAGGATATGGTATCAGAAATTTGATACATTTATATGGGTACTTGGCTTCACCAGAAGAAAAGAAGATCACTGTGTGTATTTTAAATTAATTGGTGACCATGTTATTTAACTAGTCTTGTATGTGGATGACATGTTGCTAGTTGGAAATAGCAAAGAACTTCTCTAAGATTTGAAGACCCAATTGTCCTCCAAATTTGACATGAAAGATCTTGGTGCTGCAAACTATATTTTGGGAATGTAAATTAAAAGAGATTGGGCAAAGAGGAAGCTCTGGTTAAACCATAGGAAGTATGTCAAGACAATATTACAGAGGTTTAATATGCACGATAGTAAACTAGTGAAGGTTCCTATTCCTATAGGTGTAAAGTTATCTGTTGAACAGTGTCCCAAGACATAGGAAGAGGAAGAGGACATGTCCTTTGTTCCATATGCAAGTGCAGTCAGTAGCTTGATATATCTGATGATCTGTACTAGACTAGATATTGCTCATGCAGTGGGAGTATTGAGTAGGTTTATGTCAAAACCAGGGAAGGAGCATTGGACAACAGTGAATTATGTTTTCAGGTATTTACGTGGCACTAGTGATTATGGTTTGTGCTACCAAGGAAGACCTAGATTGGACAGAGTTTTTGATATTCATGGCTTTTTTGACGCAAACTGGGCTGGAGATATGGATCAAAGAAGATCTACAAGTGGGTATGTGTTTAACCTATTTGGACGTGCGGTCAGTTGGATGAGTAAGAAACAATCTATAGTGGCACTATCAACTACAGAGGTAGAATAGATGGCAGCCACTCACGCAAGAAAGGAAGTAGTTTGGCTGCAGAGATTCTGTTCAAGTATGGAGTTAGTACAGGGAGCTATACGGATAGACTGTGACAACTGAAGTGCAATTTTCTTGGCAAAGAACCTTGCTTACCATTCGAAGATAAAGCACATTAGTGTTCAATATCACTTTGTGATGGATATGATAGAAGAGACAAAAGTGTTGCTGGTAAAGGTGGAGACTTTGAAGAATACTACAAATGCATTGACAAAAGATGTGAGCTCTGAGAAGTTCTCTTGGTGTAGAGAAACAATGGGCATTATAGGGGTGGATAAATGACTAAGCTCTCCTGTGGCCCCTTATGGAAAGAAAACAACAAGTGGGAGAATGTTGGGTTGTGTTATATTATTTTTGCAACTAGCCAACCTATTTAACGGGGGGTTAGAGGGGGGGTAGAGCCCCCCGTTCATTGCGTCAATTGCGCAGCGTGGGGGTCACATGGGGGGTGACAACCACCCCTATTCAAGGGGTTTGAGGGGGGTGGGTAGCCCCCCTCTACGGAGTCCGGGGCAACACCCTGGGGCAATTTTTTTTTGGACCCTATATTAGGTGCAGCGAACCTACCTATGGTTTTCTCCATGGTTCTAACACATGGTTTTGGGCGCGATGGTTTTTGGTCCAGGGAGCTATAACGATAGATTGTGACAGCCGAAGTACAATTTTTTTGGTAAAGAACCCTGCATATCATTCAAAGACAAAGCATATTGATGTTCAGTATCACTTTGTGAGGGATATGATAGAAGAGAAAAAGGTGTTGCTAGTAAAGGTGGACACTTTGAAGAATACTGCAGATGCATTGACAAAATCTGTGAGCTCTGAGAATTCTTCTGTGGGAGAGAACACAATGGGCATTGCAAGGCTAGATAAATGACTAAGCTCTCTTATGGCCCCCTGTGGAAAGAAAACAACAAGTGGGAGAATGTTGGGTTGTGTTATATTCTTTCCACGACTAGCCCAAGTAGTTAACTAGGGGTTAGATGGGGGTGGAGCCCCCCGTTCATTGCATTGATTGCATAGTGGGGGCTCAAAGGGGCTTCAAGGGGTGTATCTAACCCCGCTCTAGGGGTTCGAGGCAATGCCCTGGGAAATTTTGGTTTTGGACCCCATGTTAGGTTGGGCAGACCCACCTATGGTTTTGTGCATGATCTTCGCACATGATTTTGGATGCGATGGTTTTCGGTCGATGGTATTAGATGCTTCGACATGTATAAATATGTATTATAACATTGAAAGGAAGATAATGAAAAATCAAGCTGGTAGTTTTGGTTTTGGGATCCAGGGGAAAATCTCTGTGTATATGTGTTTTATGTATTATGCTCTCGCATTGTTTATTTTCTGTGTTTTAGAATTCGTATGCAAGTAATTTTTGTATGGGGTTAAAACCTACAGTTATGTATCAATTATTGTAGTCCATCTATTGCTTTTTGGTCTCTTAAGAGCTTCATGTAAGATTGTATGAAAAATTTCAACAATGAGGGATCCATTTCTTGCGCAGTACTGACTCCTTCATGCTTCTTCGTGTGTGTACTCTGAGGCTTTGATGTAGAAGCTCCTGTGTCTGTGAAGCTTCTCTTTTTCTCCATAAACATTTGCTTTACTTTATTCACATCAAATATAGCCTCCTTATTAGAATCCTTGCATACCAATACATTTTCACATGGTTATTTCCCTTTATCCTCCCTGGTAGTTATACTACTCCATGTAAAAGTATTAACACTGGGTCCATCTTTGCACGGTTCTAATCTCATCATATGGATGTTATGAGTAGGCTATTGGATCTAGGTCTTCTTTCCTCTCATCTTTATGATGAGCATGTGAAAATATTCAATGACATGATCAAACTATCGATAATATTGACAAGAAGGGTGCGTTGGATTCTGACAATGTCACACAAAGTGACTTGTTTCTCTACAATTGGCCTCTTCTAGCTCCTCCTCCTTGCCATCTTCCTCATCCCTGGAATCCTCTGCATGTTGTAGTTGCTCCTTAATCCTTCTGAGGATGTGTCTCCATCTGTATGCTCTATGTTGGTGCTTTGTCCATCATTAATTCATAACTTCAGTAATTGTGCTCGTCATGATCGATAGATTTGCAAAAGTTGAAAAACAATTGCTGGGGAGTCTGCACAAAATTTAAAAAAAATGAAAATTATGTTTCGTATGTTTTCTTGTGATCTGGAAGATAGCGCACCATGGTATCACACTTGTACTTGGCCCAACAGTATTTTTATGCTTTAGGGGAACATGACCTCCCCCAACTAGATATTTTGATACACTGGGACATGATCCTTGATGTGACCATGGCCTTTACATTTCACACACCATACTTCCATGTGTGTCTCAGCCTGGACTTCTTTTCCCTTTTCGAGACACTAAAACTCCATATGCAGGCTATTGATTTGCGACAAAATTTGTTCCACTTGCAAATTTGTATCCTAAATAGGTGACGCTTCCAACTTCATATTAATCTCCAATGCCTCAGCCTATGTTCCAATCTTCTATTGTGACAGTGGAAATCTCAAATGGGATGATAGTAAAGCAATATACCAATCCTTGTGTTGTTTATCCATGATCTGCATATTAGCCTACTGGACCAGGAACTTCAGCGTTTGATCAAAACCCCATGTAGACTCATTTACCTTCTATTGGATCTCTTTGACCTCCATTACTGACTGGGCTTGCGACTTATGCTTCTCGAATTCATTATTTAGTGAATCCTTCGTATCTTTTAGTGTCACAAATAAATGAGTCGAACAATACTTAATATACTAGCTCTATGCTCTATCTTGCAATGTTGTGACCAACTGTGCTTTCTTCAGGTCATCATTTGTTATCTTCTATGAATTCCACATAGAATCTGCTACAAACCAAAATTTTTCAAGTTCTTCTGTCACCAAACCCTCGAATATGGGAATCTTCACAACATTCATCGTATTAAAGGCAGAGATGGAGTGGATGGATGTGGTATTCCCGTGATACCCTGATTTACCATTTGCAGTGCACCTTGAGGTGTCTTCAGACTACTATTTTCTTCATCATTATCAAACACCCCCGACAAAGGACTATATTCAACACCTAA
>APFE030853010.1:59756-84505 GCA_000404065.3 Pinus taeda | reverse complement strand
TCTATTCTGCAACAAGCAATTTAAACATGGCATGGTCCAGATTAGACTGTTGGGCCATCCATCAAGTATGATTAGCATTAGTATTTGTAGACTGTGTTACTGCCAAAAGATAGTAATGGCATTTTGACTGGCCACTTTCCTGGTCTTTAGTTTGGGGTTCATTTTCACTTTTCCCTTGACCACTTGATTTTCTTGCCTTTTGATTATTCTTTTAAGGCATACCCTCTTTTCATTTTTTAATTTTCCTAGTATGTACACAAAATATGGAACCTTTGCAGCCTACAATGATGAACATATTTAGCCCTTCCACTGTCAATCATGAAAGATGAAACCTATTGGTATAGGAACCTAACACTGTTGACCTGCATGCAGCCCACACCTACTCTATCTTTCAGCATGGCATAGAACACACAGGAAATATCCCTTATCGATTCCCTTTGAAGCCAATATCTAGCTTTGATACCAGTTGTTAAGAAATTTACCTGAGAACACAAATTAATTACGGAGAATTATTGAGAGGAATAAATATAAAAATAACCAGCAACAACCATAATCACATAAACACACATGTTTATCTGGGAAACCCCCAAATCCGAGGAAAAACCCAACCAGAATGAAATTTCATTATCCTTGGCCAAAACCCTAGCCAATCCAACCAAGTGAGCCTTCATCGCTCACCTCCAGGTCTTGCATTACAATGAAGTCGTTCCAGCCTTTTATAAGCTCCATTACATATAATTCCATGGGCAGAATACTATGGGTGCACAATACCATGTGCCCCAAAACCATCACTTTTTATCCTGGTCAACTTTGACTCGATCCTAAGTCAATTTTACCTAACAAGGCTGAAGGAAAACTCCACCACCATTCGAGAATGGATCGATGAAACAAAAAACCTCCCGGAATGTAGATCGTCACCAAAAAATAGGTCTACCTAGGTGATTACATACATGACACGAATCTGTTGAGATTATTTACATTATACACATGCATATTGGGTTTACATTATAAGACAATCCTCAAGTTGATGATGACAGCTGGATGGCAGGAACACATTGATTAGGAACTATCCCTTTTGCAAAAAAGGGGGTATACTGTTATGGGTCGTTGACACATAGTGGTCAACTGCAAGAAATCTTACTGCCTTCTCCACTCATTCTAAGAGAAGGAATAATGTTGGTCCAAGGAATCAAGGATAAGGGTTCAAGTCAGGATTCAAAGAAGGAAGAAAAGGAAAGTTCTTCAATTGTAATAGGTTTGGCCACTTCGCTAGAGAATGTCCTCACAAGAAGGATACTCCAAGAGATGATGACAATAACAAAAATAACTTCAATGGCAATCAAAGGAACAACAGGTTCAATAAAAAAGGAAAAAGTAATGCTCATGCTGCTCGAAAGGGAGGTAGTCGTCCTCCCAATAAGTCAAGAAACTCCAGGTATGATGAAGTTAATGTTGTAAAGAAAAAACATTTTTTTCTTATTTATGCCCTCTCCACCGCCTCTCCTCCAGATACATTGGACCATTGATTGATTGATAGTGGTGCCTCAAGGCACTTCACTGGTTACAAATAAACTCTCTCAAACTTGGTTGAAAAGAAGACAAATATGGAGATTATACTTGGGGATAATGCCACCTATCCCGTGAAAGGAATTGGGACCATTACTCTTCACTTAAATCAAGGTCAAACCATTCATCTATAAGAAGTGTTGTATGTACCTAACTTGCAAAATAACTTAGTTTATATTTCTACAATGGAAGACAAAGGTTTTAAGGTGTCATTCATTGATGGGAAGGTTTATCTTTAGCAAAGGAATCCAAGAGATGCATTCACTCTAGGATTCAAGTTGAAGGTCTTTATTACATTAGAGGAATTCTATTGGGAGAAATGACTTGTCATACTTCTCTTAAATCCTAATTATGGCACCGGAGATTTTCTCACCTCCATTTCAAAGCCTTACCCGATGTAAGGAAGATGGTCACAGGGATGCTTGAATAAAAATTAAATCATGAAGGTGTTTGTCAAGGATGTGAAGTTGCAAAACATAAAAGGGGACCATTCCCCTCAAGTGAGACTAAAACCATTGGTATTCTTCAATTGGTCATTCTGATCTATCAGGTATGTTTGATATCTTTGGGTGGATATTTGTATTATGCTATTTTTGTAGATGACTTCTCTCATAAGACATGGATCTATTTCTTAAAGAAGAAGGATGAAATATTCAAATCATTTTGTTCCTTCAAATCCTTGGTCAAGAATCAAACAGTGAAGATCAAAATATTGAGGAAGGATAATGGGTCTGAATATGAATCAAATGAATTCAAAGACTATTGTAGAGAAGCTAGCATTAAGAGGGAGGCTACAACCACTTATACTCTTGAACAAAATGGTGTTTCCGAAAGGAAAAACCGTTCCATCATTGAAGCCACCCAGGCTATGCTTCATGATCAAGGTCTTCCGAAGTTCTTATGGGAAGAAGTTTCCAACACCACTATGTATGTCCAAAACCGATGCCCACATCAAGCTTTGACTTCAAGACACCTGAAGACCTATTCAGCGATGCATTAGAAAGGAACTTTTGTGGGCTACAATCAAACTTCAAAGGCATATAGAATCTATGTGCATGGTCAAAGGGAAATGGAATTAAGTCATGGTGTCACTTTCAATGAAGATCTACTCTTGGAAAGATTCAAGATCTTCTTATTCCTAGGAAGGCCAATGATGATGTTGATGTAGAAAAGCAGGATGAACCGTGGTCCAATGAACTGATGCCTGATGTTGAAAGTCTGATGTATTGATCTGAATCTTAGGGGGAGGCCCCGAAGTTCTAAAAATTTGAAATGGATCTTAGGGGAGGAGGCCCCCAAGATCTGAAAAATTGAAATGCCAGAAGAAAACTGCAAAACACCCAATAAACAAAACCACGAAGAAATTTTTTATTAAACGGAGAATAACTGTAAAAGTTACATTGTTGCAGACAATCTGTCCTTTTAAAAATGCGACTTGTTACTTATAGTCTTTTTTAGTTACAATACCACGGGTCAATTCCATGGGTGGATGAATACCATGCGTGGATGTGACAATACCACGGGTCAATTCCATGGGTGAATGAATGCCATGGGTAGATGTCACTTACAATACCATGGGTGGATAAATACCATGGGTTGATGAATAACAAGGGTGGATGAATACTATGGATTGATGCCATTTTCCATTCGGATCATTCCTCCCTCCTTAAGAAGCAATGGTCCCCATTGTGTGAGGTTCCCTCCTGCGAAGTGTTTGTTGAATATGAAGAGCCACTGAAGAGAAGGGTTTTATGTGGTTAAACCATAACCGTGATGAACAAAGGTCCGAGGATAGAGATACCCTGTAATGCTTATGACCAACTATGATACTAACAGTGTGTGGCCTAGCAAATGGACTTCGATGAAGTGTGGGTTTGTGGATGACCTATAACCATGATGAACGAAGATCCAAGGATAGAGATACCCTGTAATGCTTGTGACCAACTATGATACTGACAGTGTGTGGCCTAGCAAATGGACTTCGATGAAGTGTGGATTTGTGGATGACTCATAACCATGAAAAACAAAGATCTGAGGATAGAGATACCCTGTAATGCTTGTGACCAACTGTGATGCTAACAGTGTGCGGCCTAGCAAATGGACTTCAATGACAAGGATTTTATGTGGTTGACCCATAATCGTGATGTTGGTTGTTGATGAAGTAGCAGGTGCCTACATAGCCTAGGGTGGCAGGGCACTTCTCCAAAGAACCCAAGCCGAATTTTGCTATGCTGAAACTGATGAATGTGAAGCATGTGCCTACTAAAGCGGGGTGGGAGGGCACGTATCCAAAGGGAACCCTCTCTGAATGTTGCTCCAGAATTAAAATGGACACAACTCAGTCAATATAACTCAGAATATTTATTATAACCTAGTTTTGGAAACAGAAGGACCATTTTGCATCTTCTCATGTGTTATAAATCCTTATCTGGACAGTCTATAATCTCATATTCGTGCTGCAACTTTTCCACCATCATAAAAGTTCTGAAAAAATAGTTGATTTTAAATCAGCAATATCACCCACATCCGAACTCCGATTTGACCCATTTTCTTTAAATTGAATGATTTTTTGAGAGGAGCTTAGATCTACAATCACTTTCTGAAATTTTACACCAAAATGGAAAAACAAATAGGAGAGCTGCCATCCACGAATTGCCGCCAAAAACATTTCTGCAACATAGCTGATTTTAAATCAATGATATCTCCCTCATCCGAACTCCGATTTGACCGAATTTTGCTTTTTTGGAATTTGGGTATTTTTTCACAAGGAAACCAAATATATTATTTTTTTGTAAATTTTGTAAATAGGTACCAAGGGTAGTTAACTACCATGAGTATTATTGTACAATATGAGCCTTGTACGTGAAGCAACAAGTTTGGAAGGAATATGAGTCAATCATGAAGAATGATATCTAGGATGTGATTCCTAGACCTAAGGACAAGCTCATGGTCACTTCAAACTGGCACTACAAGATCAAACATGGAGCTGATGGGAGTGTTGAGAAATTCAAGGCTAGATTTGTAGCTCAAGGCTTCTCTCAAAAGGAAGGTGTAGACTACAATGAGATATTTACACCAGTTTCCCGATATACCATCATCTGTTCGATCATAGCCCTTGCAGCCTCGCAAGGATGGAGCCTACACCAAATGGATGTTAAAATTGCTTTCTTGCATGGTTCGCTTAAGGAGGAAGTGTATGTTGAACAACCTGAGGGGTTTGAGCTTCAAGATAATGAGATACATGTATGCAAGTTGAAGAAATCCTTCTATGGATTGAAGCAAGCTCCTAAAGTTTGGTATGAGAGGATCAATACTTATCTTATGAAGTTGGGATTTACGAGAAGCAATGCTGACCCAAACCTATACTTCAAGGTTGGAAAGGACAGACCTCTCATTATTGTCATTTATGTGGATGATCTCTTTCTGATAGGTGATGACCCTCTCATTCATCAATGCAAGAGGGAGTTGGCTTCCAAGTTCGAGATGAAGGACCTAGGATTGATGAATTATTTCCTAGGATTGGATGTCTGGAAAAAGCCAGGTGAGGTTTTCCTTTCTCAAGGAAAATATTTTGTGAAGCTAATTGAAAGATGTGATGGTGGACTGCAAGTCCGTGACTACTCCAATGGAACTCAACTTTAAGAAGCTATGTGGAAGTGTTTTCAGGTCTGGATTGGTGAACCCTTCTAAGTATCGTCAACTTGTGGGGGCCCTAATGTTTTTGGTCAACTCTTGTCTTGACATATGCTTTGATGTGAACACGTTGAGTCAATATATGGTCAATCCTCATCACATTCATTGGATTGTTTCCAAGAATCTCTTGAGATATCTCTGAGGCACAATCCACTATGGACTGAGATACACTGCTAGGAATTTGAGGCTACATGGATAGCTCATATGATGGAGATTATTATTGCATTGGATTCCTCTTTCAAAGAGGTACAATTTTGAAATAAACATCATCTCACTCTAACAAGCAGAAATGGAATTTTGAATTTATTCTTTCTCATGGAGAATTTTTCAAGGTTGGACTCAACCAAATGTAGGCTCATAAAGTCCAATGGACGGGTCTCCTCACCCTTAATGAATTGTATAGATAGGAGTGACCTCTCTCTCATATGGAAACTCACTCATCTCATCACATCATCTTCTCTCTCCTCTCTTGATTGGATCGTACAACTTGGAGGCTCTTTTCTCTTTGCACATGTGGTAGGAAGTCTATTTTTGGAGGCTGAAATTTTATGTGATTAGGGCATCATCGATTAGCATTGACTTGGGTACTTTAACTACAACGTTGACTTCTCTTTTGGGCCAGAACTTCAATATTTTTAGGCCGCATTATTTGGCATGCAAATTGATGCATTTGGGGATAGTTTCACCACATTGACTGCAGTGTTGACGTTTTTTTTTACTGTAGAAATTACAGCAAGCATTGTTAGGGTTGACTAAGTTGTTTTGGGTTGACTTTGACCCTCTTTTAAGGTTGTACTATTCTTCTATTGACCGAGCTAATTATAGGTTGATTTGGGTCAGCTTTGACCACCATTGACTTTCTGGTTAGGGATACATTGACTGCTGATTTGGCAGCTCTATCTTGGGCTTGTACTTATGATATTTGTACTCTCTCTCTCTCTCTCTCTCTCTCTCTCTCTCCCTTGAACTATTGAAGAATAATAATAATATTTGATCAAAGGGTTCCCCACATTGAGGTTTTCCCCTGGCATCTACCACATCTTGTGTCCTCTTGTCTTGGCTTGTCTTTTTCATATGATTTTATGTTCTATTTGCATTTGTTGTCAATGTTTACAATTTAATGTGATTGCTATTGGATATAAATGGAAATTGTCATTGGGCTACTAAAGGAACATTGAAGTAAATTGTGCTTAAGCATACAACATACCATTGTTATCTAAAATTAACAAATGGCGAGGGTGAAACATCTATAGTCGAGAATACATCTCAGTTTATTGATTATTTTTATTTTCATGAAGTGAATTGAGAAGATGTTTCTTGTAAATTATTCACCCTCACACTTAAAGTTGAGTTAAGATTTGGTGCCATACTTTACCATCTAGTTCCATTCATTCTTTTGAACAACTCTTCTAGGATATTCATCAAGCCTTTGGAAGGTATGATTACCAAGATGTTTATAAAAGGATTAACCAACATAGGATAAAATCTAATGAATCATTAGATAATTTTCTTGATCGGTTTCTTCACTTTTGCTATGAATTTTCTGAGGAAGAAGTGGATTGGGATTTTATGAATGAAAAATTTCAATATTTAGTTCATATTTCTTTAAAACCATTTTAATCTGACCTTTTATGAGTCTCTCAACTTTTCTCGATCACGGGGCACTTAAAATTTCAAAGGAGGAACCTACTTTTCCTTTTGTTCCTTCTCCCCCTCCTTTTTTGTTACCAAATAAAGTAGTCTCGTGTACTAATATTGAAGTTGGAAAACTTGAAAATAAAATTGTTGAGTCACTTATCCCATCTTCATTTCCTCCCCATGGACAAGATCTTATCTAGGAAAACTTTGAATGTTCTAAAAAAATTGTGGGGCTTGAGGTGAAGATTGATTCCTTGATTCCTTAGGACGGCATTGATATGCATGGTTCTAATCTTGATTCTGATCTTATTGAAAGTATTGCTTCTTCAAGGGACACCTTTCATCCTCTATCATTTACACCTTATGACCCTTTGAACCTTGATTCGCATGATCAATCTGCTCCACCAACTAGTTCTTCAAGCCCTCTTGATTTTCAATTCGCTGGTCCAAATGGTGATTTCATAGGTAGAGAAGTGGGATTGTGAAGATTATTTTAATCTCTCTTCTATTTTTCAAAATACTCCATGTAAAGATGTTGTCCCTTCATTCTTAGCTTATTTAGAATCTTCTGATCTCGGTAAGTGAAAAGAATTCAAGATGATTAATAAATCTAAAGCCTTGGGCAACTATCATTCTAATGACAATGACTCTATTGATATATATGGTGATGGGTGCCTAGGTACATTGACCAATTTCTTAATTTATCAAGAAGGCTCTAATTTGAAAGGTTTAAATCTAGAATCTGATATGGTCAAAAAAGACTGTTTTATGGACACTTATTGTACCTTGTGTCCTACTGCTTGTAATGTATTGCAGTAATAAATTAACTAGTGATGAAAATGTGCCATGCTCTTTGAATTCACAATTCGATGAGTTGAATTTTGAATTGACACAAGATAGTGAGGTCATCCCTAATGAAGAAGCAAGTAATCATCTCATCAAGAATCCATCACATGCTTTACGAATTATAGTTTTGCATCAAGATAATTCTTTAGTTCAAGTTGCTCATGGAATTCCTCTGGTCTATACATCTTTAGGTACATAATCAGAAGAATCTTATGACTTGAGTAATCTATTCCTCCAAGTTGAAAAATCTGATCAAACCAGTGATGTAAATGGTTTCCATCTAGATAATAGTGATCTTGTTGAAATAACCAATAGTGGTTTTCCACATTCAATTTGCGACCTGACTCAAGTCTCAAAATGTAATTATTCAACATCTGAAAGTTTCAGGATTTGTCAAAGAGTCTAGGCATTTCAAATTTCATTGATGGTTATGTTAGGTTTTCGAGATCCCGGTGAGATCCTTGAACCATGTCAAATCTGGATTTTCTTGCTTTCTCCATATCATTTTATTGGATGCAAACTCATTTTTGATAGATTTCGCGTTCTTTTAAGACAATTTTCCTAATTTTCAAGATTGGGATTCAGATCGGATAAAATATCTTTTTTTATTCAAGTCATCTTCAAGTCAACCTCTTGCATCAAACTCGGGATTGGAATGTACAACTTTTGTGGATGCACTAAGCTATAAAGTCTATCATTAATGATAAAGATTATCATCAGCCGAAAGATTCATATCTATCAAATATTTATGTGAATGATCAACTCCTGGTCTTTCTTGTGAATATTATGATGCTAATCACTTTTGTTCTAGCACATGCTATCCTCTTGAGTATTAATGAATGCTAGATTTATTTGGTGAGTCAAAATTCTCATCTTGACAAATTAATTTCCCAAGTTGATACAAAGGTTGAATCTGATTCAATACATGTTGATCCATTGTATCTTGATTGGTTTCCCGTATTTGATATACTAACATTCATTTTTTATTCTTCTAATCGAATATAAGGAAGTGGATTTTTGTATTAAACATGTGAGGAAAATGATTCTATTATTCAAAACATTTGTGAAACTTCTCAATCGATCTATCTCCATTTTCAAATAACAGAGAACCTTATGATTTAACTAGCCCATCTTACCATAATTCTGGCCTTAACACTTGTTTTTTATTAATCATTTTCTCACTAGTGACTCTAATGATAAATTTTTTATTTGTTGATCCCATCAAGGCCATAAATTATTTTGATTCATCATTTCACTATTTAGATAATTGTCACGATAGTTTAATCACTTCAGCTATGGTTGATGGTTATGTCAATTCTTCATAATCTTGAACGGGCTACTAAGCGACATCATATTATCTCTTCCTTGCAAGATTCTTCCCATAATTCAAATGCATTAATTGAAAGTTCATCTTCTCAAGGATGTCAAGGTTTGCAAGAGGATTTTGGGTACCATGATCAAATCTATGATTTGCTCGAGACATCTTACTTAGCAAGTTATGTAGCAAATAATAAATTTTGATCTTTCATAATGTTGGTTAAGACAGAAAACATGGACCAATGTACATTCATAAGAAGCCTTCGAGATTTGTATGATTCTTGTTCTAAGCGAAAAGGTATGACGGTATGTTGGTTATTTATGGTACAAAGGAAACACCTTCAATTTTATGTGCAAACTATTCAATTTGTTATCTTTACTTTTGAACATTGTTGTATCTTGTTTTTAATTGCTCGTATCTTTTTACTTGCAGGTCAAAAGCAGCTTTGTTTTCTACATTGGAAATTTCACTATACTTAACCCCAACCTTCTAGCCAGTTAGATTAGGAGTAGGTCTAATTGCATTTTTTCTTTTGCATTGCATGGACCTTAGATTTTGCTCCTCACCTAGTTTTTGCATTTTCTTTGTCTCTTTCTTCCTATCTTGCATGTTTCTCTTCTTTAAAGTATTATATTTTCTTTACCTAGTTGCTTTTTATTTTCTTGTTGTGTCATGTCTTTTCCTTTGCATCTTGCTTAATAAGACCACGCATGAGAACTGCTTTTGTTTGGCTCAAGAGAACAATGTAGCAAAGTTTTGAAAGGGTAATTGTGATGACAAGCAACTCTTGGCTAATGTGTCTTCCTCTTCTTTGTTTTCACCTACACATATTTTAAGGTCAATGATGTTTGAATGGAAAATATGACCAATTCGAACGAAAATCCATAAGAAAAACCATGATGCTCATATCTATTATAGGAACAATTTCATTATTTGCCTCGGTATGGTAATTGAATGGTTTTATTCTTGTCGATCCAATCTAGCAGAGAAGGGAAAGGAGAAAACTAAAGAGTGAACATATTAATTTCAAAGGTATATAACAGTCTATGAGGGAATAATCTCCCTTACTCTCAATAAGTTATGATACCTCTTCCACCTTGGTGATATAAACGTCAAAGAATGCTAATGAGAATACTAAAAGTCAAATAAAGGGTGAAAAAACAGAAAGGCTTCCTATGCAGAGAGGTGAAGCAAACAACTTTGTCAGGGTACTGAACAGACTCACTAGCATTGAAGCAATGCTTGTGCTCCTGTAGTGACTCCATAGGGGTACTAAATAGGCCTATTGGCAGTAGAGCAGGACCAGATATGGAACTAAAAATATAATCATTTTAAACTTGTGAATATATACCATCCTTTTCCCGAATCAAAGCGATTAAGATATGGTAAGCATTGTAAATGTGTTAAACTGAGAAACAGGAAAAAAGAGGCTATACTTATAATTGGGATAAATGGGGAAGTTGAGGTAATCCACATTGTGAATCAATACCTCCTGAAAAACTAGAATTTGTGCCTAAAGCTAGATTTTTTCCAATGTGTCACCAAGTGTTGTCGCTGCAACAAACACCCTCCAAAATTTTTCCTCCACTCGAATTTCGGAGCCTCCTTGTGATCATATTATATGTCGTTCGTTGATAGTTCTCAGTCACTTCGTGATAAATTGATGATTTTCTAAGTGTTTAAGTCTTCTTCTAAGATTCTAACTGTCGAAACTGCTTTCTTACACATTCTTGGCCTTCGATTGATTCATAAGTGCACCCTTTTCTAACAAGCCTAGCAATTAATATGCACTCTAGAAATTTAAGCATTGTGCAATCCTTGATGATAGTCATTGCATAGATCTTGATGATCGTGACTAGACAGTGCCTAAGCACAATGATTGAACAATTCTTTGTGGATGATGATTGTGTAGTCCTAAAATATTGTGCTTGTGTAGTCTATGGTGACAGTGATTGCGCAGTTCTTAGAGACAGAGATTGTTCAATCCCTATGGAAAGTCAGTGCGCAATTCCTGTTGACAGTCTCTCCCACTATTAGTTGCAAGCGTACCATTATCCTAGAGAGTTTTCTCAACTATCGCTTTTGTGCACTTTTTCTTTCATAAGTTTCGCTTTCACTTTCACAACTGTCATTTTTGTTTGTTTTTTCTTTCACAATGTCGCTTTGACTTTCTTTAGCTTTTGCAAATGTTGTTTTCACTTTTTATCACTATCACAAGTGTTGATTTTAATTGTTTGTACTCTTGCATGTGTTGCACCTTAGCGCACCACTAGAGGCAGTTCTAGCGCACTCTTCTACATTAGTTGATTATGTGTATCATAAGAATATGTGCTAGATAATCTCCCACAACTTAGCGCACTTTCTAGTTCTAGTCAACACTTGTGCTGTAACTTGTATTCTAAGTGTCGCAATGCTACGTTTCAACTATTTCACTTAGAAATTAGTGTCACTTTGTTGTCGTTTCAGTGTATGCATGTGGATTTTGAGTACTATGCATTATCTTGGATTGTGTTCATGTTAATTGAGTGTGAGATCATTTGTTTTAGGACTTGTTTGCATGTCTTGTTCTCTCTTTTCTGATTAATCCTACACTCAATCATTTTCAGAGTATTCATTGTCTTTGCAACTTGCTAACTCTCTCTTGGAATTATGCATTGTGCAGTCTTAAATCATAATAAAGCATCATTGCCTCTTGAAATTATGCACTACACAGTCTCTACCTCTAAGAACATCACATTCTGCAATTCTAATACTCAGTCCCTATTAATCTAGGTTGTCATTGATGTCAATATAGCTGTGTTTGTGATGGAAAATTCTTTTATAAATGATTTCCCATTGATGTCCATTGATCATAATGCTCATAGTGATGAAAGTTTGATATATGATGATATGATGAGATGGAGGACCCAAGTGGATTGAATATATATATATATATATATATATATATATATATATATAATAGAAGTAGTAGATCCGTGAAGAAACAGGAGAAAGAAGCCAAAGAGGAGAAGCCATCGTGAAGCCAAAGAGTAAGATGAAGAGTTTATAGAAAGCCATCAAAGAAGCAAGTCATCAGAGAAAGAGAAGCAGGTTATCGCATATGCCCAAGGGTAAGTGTTACTGAAAGAACAAAGAGAAACAACAATAACATAGGAGCAAATAAGAAAACATCGGAGGAGCCATATCAGAAGTATCACATGTAATATATGCCCAAGAAGAACCGATAGGAAGAAAACAGTGGAGGAGCATAAGCAGAGTTATAGGAGGTCACAGGAAGATAAGCCACATGAGCAACAACTATCGGAAGAGCGGGGGTAGGAGTGTACGGATGTTTTGATCATGGCTGAAGGCCTACGCTAAATCCTAGCCATCGATCTCATTTTCAAACGCTTACGTCATAGTCAATGGTGGGGGTTAGGCTTGTTACCCGTGTGCTAGTTGAAGATCCGCAAGCCGTAGATTTGATGACCTC
This sequence comes from Pinus taeda, assembly GCA_000404065.3. Classification (NCBI taxonomy): domain Eukaryota; kingdom Viridiplantae; phylum Streptophyta; class Pinopsida; order Pinales; family Pinaceae; genus Pinus; species Pinus taeda. Next base: position 71,972 of record APFE030853010.1, on the reverse strand, counting down.
ATATATCCAATGGATATGGGGTCATAAAGTGATCGGATGTTAATCTAAAAACAGACCCGAACTTTTATAGATCAAGGATTTACAATCCTTATCGGCTCCATAAGGGCGGTTAAGTGTCGCGCAAGTTCCCCAGCTGATATCGTTGTGAAACATTGGATCCAGCATGCCTTGATCAGACGTGGAGGATCGGCGATTGGGTTTTTTGCTTAGGTGGATCAACAACCATCAGATTAATGATGAAATCAACAGTGGAGAATTAATCCAATAATACTTGGCACTGATTGGACCCGAGAAGTTTATGAACACGGGTTTATATTGTTTGGGGTTTGGTCTTGTGCATTCATGTGGGACCAGCGTTCATTGGCGAGTTTTGTGTTAAAGCATTGCTTGGTGATTGGTCGGGCTTTTTTGTTTAAAACCCACCATTGTAAATGCTTCTGATTTGTATTTATCGCATATCGCATGCAAGAGGAGTCTTAGGAACAATTCTGAATTTTCATGAAGTTGCGATTGCGATTAAAGGTGATGGCGTGGCATGTGGGACCACCATGTGGGTATAACAGCTCTTATATGGTTTCCGTGAATAATCAAGTCTTTGGATAAAAGACTCTTTGATATATATATTTATAATATACAAGTTGGCCTCCCTCCAATAGAAGTGTCCTTTGGTCATTGGTGAAACTCATATAAAAATGAGTTAAAACACTTCAGTTTTGAGTATCTATCTCGGGCACAAAAATAGAGAATAAAGAAGTTCACAACTAGTGAACTTGAAGAGACAGAGGAATCCAAAGGAACATTAGAAAGAAAGCCAAAGGTCGAAGCGAACAAAAGTGAAAGCCGAAGGTCGAGCGAGCGAAGAAGAAAGTTGAAAGGTCCAGTGGAAGAAGGAAGCCTAAGGTTGAACATTCTGTTGACTGGGTTATTTATTGAAAAGCTTGGACCTATGTTTTTGTGTGATTCAGATAATAGTACAAAAGGATGCTCTGCAGATCTAAGAAGATTATCTGAGTATGAACAGGGTTGTTTTTAATTGAACACACAATATGAAACTGCAACAATCACTCCTCTAAAGAAGTCACTCCTGAAGCATTTACCGTGATAGTGAGAACAGAGACTTGAAATAGAGAGTTGTTTTTGTGCAGAGCTCAGTACAGTTCATTGTAGACACATTGAATTTGTGTGAAGACTATTGCAGATCATGATGGCTATTTGAAATCATCATGAGGTAACTTTGCAGACTATGTTTGGGCAATATGAAGAATTATGAAGACTCCTTCATATGAAGACAGGTTTTCATTGATGTAGCAGTGAAGTTGTATATTAACAAAACACATTGAAGAAGATTTTGACAACAGTGTAATATAATCAAAAAATTTCTTGACAAAGCAAAACTATAGGGTCGGATCCCTTGGGGTTGCTGCCTCAGAATTGGAAGGATTGGTGTCCTTGGAGTTGGTGCTCCTAAACACAAGGTTGGTGCCTTGAGAATATAGGGTTGTTTCCCTAGAGGTTGGAGCCTCACAAAAGACCAAGTTGGTGCTTGGTAATAGTTTGAAGCCTTATATATATTGTACCTGATTTATTGTAAAGATTATATTAATAAAATCATTGTTGGCCCTCAGTTTTGGTCTATTTTTGCTTGAGGAAACTTATTTAATCCTTATATTTTCCATTATATCCATCTCATTTTGATATATTTCATGCATATTCAGGAATTTAATTTTAATTTTGCAATTTCCAAAGTTTTTATAAAAATTTGATTTCAAGTGCAAATTTTGACAGAATCAGAAATTCACGTAACAGCTATGTGGATGACATGTTTGTAGGACACTTAGGCTCGAGTTAAATGCATGGATGGAAATTTTGGGAGTAAGAACACCAAAGATAACAACACCAGTTGTTGGTAAACCAACAATGGAGGAATTGGAAGAAAAACAAAGAACAGGACAAAGATTAACTTTAATTGAAAGGCAAACTTTGTTGGCCTGGGAGGTCAAAAGAAAACAAACTCCAACAACAGCACCTACTTCAGGAAAACAAAAAGAAATTGTTAAAGAAAACCAATCCATTTTTGAGTCCATAGATCAACATATTTTTGAACAACCTGAGCCTCAAGTTGACATTAAGACAATTGAAGCTATGGCAGAAGAGGGACATGGATCTGTTATTCTTACTCCTGAACAAAGACTTGAATATGAAAGACAACAAAGAGAGTGGAGAAGACACAGAGAGGAAGAGGCAAAACAAGAAAATGATAAGAAAGGAGAAGAGTATAGAAAAAGACAAGAAGATGGTGGTGATCAGGAAACTACTTTTGGCTTTCCAATATTGGATACAAGTGCAGTATTAAGAGAAGATGTAAAAATGAAAAATATTCCACCTTCTGTATTTCCAAATTTTATGGAATGTCAACGGAAGATCCTGATTCCTTTATGTTTGAATTTGATATCTTGTGTAGAACTTATGGATACACCGATGACATACACAAACTTCATCTCTTTCCTGCTACATTGAAAGAAATAGCCTTAAAATGGTTCATGGGTTTAGGAGAGCAAAAAATAGCTTCTTAGGATGAAATGAAATCAATATTTCTTAAAAAGTATCAAGCCTATTGTAGGCCTAGGGACTTGAAAGAGGATGTTTTCTTAATGACACAACAAGAAGATGAGAGTTTAGAAGAATACTTAGAAAGATTTGCATATAATCTATAAAAATATAAACAACACTCTCTAAACCAAAACACCATTTGAACAATCTTTCTCAAAGGTATGAGAGATGAATACCTTGAAATTCTGAATGTAATGGGCAAGGGTGACATTTCAAACTTGCCATTAATGAAATTGCGGATTTACATCAAAAATATTCTAGAGGAAGATCAAAAAACTAGAAAGAGAGAGGTGAGTTCAAAAGCAACAAAATCAGCAATAGGAGAAGTAACAAGAGCAAAGATAGGAAGCTTGCTAGAAAACTTCAAAACTGATCTCCTAAGTAAATTACGGACACAAGTAGATGTTATAAAAGCAAACAAAAAGAAAGAAGACCAAGAACAATTTTTAGCAATCTTTTGTCCCAAATGTAGAAAGAAACATGCATTAAGAGAATGTCCTTTGGATAGTATTCAAGTGTGTGGTCTTTGTACAGAAAATCATTCAAGAGAAAACTATCTAAGGTTGAAGGAATTTCAAATGAATCCAATGGAAGAAGTGCAAGGAAAAAATGTTTCTATTATGTAGCATCGGGAAGACCTTGGCAACCAAGGATTCCTCAACAAAATCTACAACAATTCCCTCAACAAAACTATCAATATCCACCTCAAAATTCTTGGAATACTCTAATGCCATGGCAAGCTTGGCCTCCACGACAATATCAAAACCAATCTGTACAAGGTTGGAGAGGATATGGTTATGGAAATCAGCCACCTCAATAATACCAAAAAGAATACCAGCAACAATATCAACAGCCATTTCCATACCAGCAATATCCACAATCCACGCCATTTCTGCAAAAGAATTCTGCATATCCATTATCCATGCCATTTCTGCAACATAATTATCTACCACTACTAACACAACCATAACAATTACAACTACCTTCAAACCAACCCAGACCAACTCGACTACTAGCCCAGCCAGTAGCAAATCCAAGCAATAAAATGGATAAACCTACATACAATGTTGAAGAAGCAGCATATTTTCCAACATATTCTATTCTTCCCATAAACAATGTCCATTTAAGTTCAGGAAAGGTGCTTTAAAAGGATTCTCCTCCGATCATAGAAAAACCAAAAGAGTAAGGAGAATAACCTGAAACATCACATTCAGAAAACAAATTCAGAAAGAAAAAACTATTATAACTCAAACACCACCCTATCCAAAGAGGTTAGTAAAGCAGAATATTGAACCTTCTTAAATTTGACATTTTGGATGAATTGAAAAATGCTGATGTAAAAATTTCCTTATTGAAAGAAATAAAAAAAATACCAATATATGCTAGAACAATAAAGGTATTATGTATCAAGAAAATTGGTAAAAAGAAGAAGGATCCTACTACAATCCAAGTCATTGGAAAATTAGCAAGCCTCATGTCTACAAAAACAGAAGTAGAAAAATATATTGATCTTGGTATCCCTATGGTTACTATTTCAATAAATAATTTCTCAGTTCCAAACACATTGATAGATTTGGGAGCTGCTATACATATAATGACTATGGAGACAATGAAGTATCTGTGTTTAAACAATATTAGATCTACTTCTACAATCCTAGAGTTAGCAAACAGATCTAAAGTTGTACCAGAAGTAATACTAGAAGATATTATAGTCTCTTTGGATTCATGGGAATATCCTGTTGACTTCCTCATCTTGCAACCAAAAACAAATTTGGGAGGACATCCTCTAATCTTAGGCAGACCATGGTTAGCCACTGTTGATGCCTTTATAGGATGCAGATCTGGAAGTATGATTATTGCACATGGATATGAGAGGAAACACATTACACTTTATTCTCCTACACAATCACCTTCTTTAGAATCAATACTTGAAGAACAAGAACAACAACAAACCAAATCAGTTCTAAGTATCAATCAAGTCTTTGATCTTAGAGAAAAAGAAGAGAATGAAGATTTAATGGATATTTTCATCTCAGAACCAAATATTTCAGAGCAGCTTAGAGAAATTCAATATGAAGCTACAAATAATCTTTTGAATCAGTATTTCCAAGAAACTTGTACAATCCAATCCTTGCAAAAATCCTTTACAAACATTTTTCCTGTAAACAAAATTACCAATTCAAAAACAAAAACAATTGAGATATATTCGGGAAAACTTTTGAACATTGATAATCATTTACAATCGTCACAAGAGCAAGAGGTAATAGCATTACTACAAAAATATTCAAAAGATTTTTCCTGGGATTATACAGATATGCAAGGAATTCATCCCAACACATGTATTCACCACATCTATACAGATGAACAGATTAAACCAGTAAGACAACCTCAAAGACGAATGAATAACATGATGAAAGAAATAGTGAAGGAAGAACTGCAGAAACTACTAAAAATTGGGTTCATCTATCCTATTTCAGATAGTCAATGGGTTTCTCCATTGGTAATTGTACCAAAGAAAAATGGGAAGTGGAGAATATGTGTGGATTACCAAGAATTGAACAAAGCAACATTAAAAGATCGCTTTCCGCTACCATTCATTGACCAGGTTCTAGACTCATTAGCTGGGAAGAATTTTTCTCTTTCCTAGATGGGTTTAGTGGGTATAATCATATTAGAATAGCAACAGAAGACGAGGACAAAACAACATTTACCTGCCCATGGGGAACCTACACATAATGTTTTACCATTTGAACTATGTAATGCACCTGCAACTTTTCAAAGAGCAGTGCTTGCAATATTTGCTGATCTAATCCATGAATGTGTAGAAGTCTATATGGATGATTTCACGGTATATGGAAACACATATGAAAATTGCTTACAAAATCTTGAGAAAGTTTTAAAATGATGCATAGAAACAAATTTGTCCTTGAGTAATGAAAAATGCTACATGATGTTAACTGAAGGGATAGTTTTAGGACACCATATTTCCTCATCAGAAATTAAGGTGGATCTAACTAAAATACAAGTCATTGTGAATTTAATGCCACCTACAACTCAAAAGGAAGTAAGGAGTTTCTTGGGTTATGCGAGCTACTATAGGCGATTTATAGAAAACTTTAGCAAATTAGCACAACCTTTATTCAAGTTACTAGCAAAGGATGTTAAATTCCAATAGATAAATCATTGTCAAAATGCATTTCAGAAATTGAAAGAAACATTAATTGCACCCATTCTTCATGGACCAAACTGGTCTTTGCCATTTCATATTTCAATGAATGCATTTGATACTACTATAGGTGCATCGCTTGGACAGAAGGAAAACCTGTTCAATTATGCTATATACTTTATAAACAAAAACTTAACACCTGCAAAATTGAACTACACAGTCACTTTAAAAGAAATGTTAGTTGTAGTACATGCAGTGAACAAATTCAGGCATTACACAACCGGATACCAAGTATTCATTCATACAAACCATTCAGCAATCAAATACTTAATGAAAAAATCAATCACAAATAGAAGAATAACAAGATGGTTACTGTTAATGCAAGAATTTAACATTACAATTCAAGATTGAATAGGGAAAGATAATCAAGTCGCTGATTTTATTTCAAGATTGCATACACCCAATGATCCAAATCTTGTTTCAGATAACTTTCCAGATGAACATTTGTTTGCAATAACAACAAAAACACCATGGTTTGCAGACATAGCAAACTATCTATCCTCCGGAAAATTTCAAACTCAGTTTACAAAGAAACAAAAATGAAAGATCATTAGAGAAATCTCTAGATATAGTTGGGTAAATGGTGATCTATTTTATATTAGTTTTGGTTTAATAAAAGAAAATGTGTGAGAGAGGATGAAATATTAGAAATCTTGAAAGCATGTCATGATGAACCGTGTGGTGGTCATTTTGCAGACAAGCGAACAGCTTATAAGGTGCTGCAATTGGGCTACTACTGGCCAGCAATCTTCAAAGACTCCAAGGCTTATGTCAAAAGATATGACAGTTGCTAAAGAATAGGGAGACCAATAGTATGAGATGAGATGCCACTTAAACCACAAGTTCTCATAGAACCATTTGAGCAATGGGCTCTAGATTTTGTGGGACCAATAAATCCACCATCAAATGGAAAGGAGTACATCTTGGTATGTACATATTATGTAACTAAATGGGTGGAAGAAAAACCAGTCACAAAGGGAGTACATTTTACTTCAAAACTTGTTCGGGATCTTACGGAAAAATATAAGATAAAGCACCAGAAATCAACGTCGTATCATCCGTAGGCAAACGGACAAGTGGAAGCAACGAATAAAGTCCTAGAAGACATAATGACAAAAATAGTACAACTGAATAGGAAGGACTGGTCAGAAAATTTAAGAGATGCACTATGGGCATACAAAATAACATGGAAAAACAAAACTAGGTTTAGTCCATACCAGTTAGTGTATGGAAAAGAAGTCTTATTGCCCATAGAATTTCAGATACACACATTTAAGTTGGTAGTAAAACTAGGACTAGAACTGTCTGAAGCACAGCAACAGCGGATAATGGAATTAAACCAACTAGATGAACATCGACAACAGGCAATAGAACACACAACATTGGTGCAGCAGCAAAGAATGAAATGGCACGACAAATTCATCAAGAACAAAATATTCAACAAAGGAGACCGGGCATTACTGTTTGACTCCAAATTCAAAGATTTCAAGGCCAAGTTCACAACACATTGATTAGGGCCATATGAGATAGAGGAAATCTTTGACAGTGGAGCTATTCAAATCAAAAAAATTGATCAAGAATCTACATCATTTTTGGTTAATGGACATAGATTCAAAGTTTACAATAATCCTATTAACAAAGAAAAATTTATAAAACCACTGATAGAAAAGACAGATCTAGAAGTAATGGAAAAACATAGCCATGTACCTTCCAATACTCTAGAAGAATAAAAAAAAAAAAAAATATATTATATATTATATATATATATAAACAAAAACACAAAAAACAAAAATAAATCAAAAAAAAAGTTTGCTAGTGAAAACCAGGCAACTGGCACCAAGCAAACAAGAATTCATAGACGAAAATCAACTCATTTTAGACTGTATGAATTCACAACTTTGTGTTCTACTCTTACAACAGCGTTGTTTTGCAAAAAATCCTCCAAAGAAACATGACTTGAGGACAAGTCTTCAGCTAAGCAAGAGGGAAAGTCGCACAAGAAACTTAGTTGTGCAGCTGAATTGACGACAGAACTTGTATTGTATGCAGTTGGGACCTGAAATGTTAGAAAACAACATGTATATATTGCATGAACCTGAAATGCTAAAAAATCATGTATATGTTGCATGGCAGTTGGGACCTGAGTTATTACGAATCAATTGCAGAGGGACCTTAAATGTTAGTAAAAACATGTACATATTGCATAAAAATATACATGAAAGTTGGGACCTGAGTTATTATGAATCAATTGTAGAGGGACCTGAACGACATCAGCAATCAGAGAACCAGAATCAATGAAAAATGCTAGAACATAAGGCAAAAATAAATTATATGTTTCAATCTATCTAAGACATTTGATTAGAAGACATCATCCAATATTGTCAGGGAAGTACAAGTATTGTGAGTACAAAATTTTGCTCTTGCAAATTCGAATTTTTTTTAGAAATTTTTAGAGCTTGTTAAAATTAAGATTAGTACCAAAATGCATATTCATTATATTACCTTCATCCTATACCCATTATTTTATACCCATTATCCTATGTATATCCTACATTTACATTCTACATTTACCCTATACCTAATCCTATGTACATCCTATATTTAATTCCATAACCCTAACATTCCATAACCCTAAGTATATAACCCTAAGTATTTTTCCTCAAAGCAAAAGGGATTAAAAAGGATGCAAAAAGTTGAACTTGCACAAACAAATCAAACATTAGTACTATGGAGATAATTTTAAACATGACCTAAATGGTCATTTTAAAATTAAAGAGATACATTGTAAAACATAAGGGATATGTGCATTGTGAAATATATTGCAAAAAAATACAAAATCGAAATGATTAATGTATTAAAAATATCATAGCGCATGAGATGGTAATATGATTCAACGATGTAAGGTTATCATGGCAAATGGTAATACGATATTATCATAGCAAACTTTATGGAAATACGATGTGATGGTGCAAGGTTATTATACCAAGCCTTATGATAATACGATGGTGTAAGGTCATTATGGTAAAGCTGGTGGTAATGCATTACAAACCCAACAAAAAACATGATGAATGAATAACTGACGAAGTGATATATGGCATTCATGCAAGTGATGTGGCAACAATACATATAACAGTCAAAGGTAGGGTGAGTTGGTATGCAGGAGGACGGCCACGGTATGGATTGAAGGGCGGCTTCAAATGAATCAAGCATAAGGTAAGGCAAATAGATGGAGGTATAATAAGTGAACCTAAGCTAAAATCATAATAAAACTAAACGCAAATGCAGAAATGATAAACTATATAGTGTCGACAGCACGTTCAAATAATTATAAACGGTTCCATTCTATCAGTTTGATGGTATATGCATGGCATCCCGTCAAAGGGATGACAACGAGGGCATTGTCCAATGAGGATTATACACTGCATAATGGTCAAAGGACAGCAACCAAACAGTGAAACGGTCAAAACGTTTTTAAACAAGCAGAAAGCAAACCATGTGCATTTAATAGAGAAGAGCTTTGTTATAGACATTTTTGGGCACTGCAACCCCAATCATATATGTCCATAAACCAAGGGCTTTTGAATCCCTAAAAGTGTTGTTTCATACCCTAAAGGAACAAGGTCAGCTGATTACATCATCTCCCAAAATTTCTCCATAGAAAACTGCTCAGAACTGATCAAAACTGGACCATACAGGTTGCTCAGTGCTAAGGGTGTGATGCATCCCACCTGCCCAGCATAAAAGGTGCGATGCATACTGGAAAGCCCTTCTGTAGGGTGCCATGGGTGAGAATGGACAAATGGCAGAGACAGTTTGTGAGGTGGATGATCATGTAATCTTCCATAAACTTCTCCTGTGACACTTGCATCTCTGAATTCGCCCAGGGATGAGTAAGAGATCATCAATCTCCAAGTGGAATCAAGAACTATCAGAGAGAAGACAATAATCAAAATCCCAGAAGCTGACTCACCTCCCTGCAATCATCTATATATGGATCCCTCATCCCAGAGATCGTAAACGAATTGAATCATCTGAAATGGAATTAGACGCACACCAGAGGTGATAAGTCATCACATGGTTCAACGAGTCCTCTCCTGGCTTACCTTCGAACTTAGGAATATCATTGGGCAACTTATGCGGCATTGATGGCCAATACTTAAGATAGTTAATTGGATCGTTCGTCAGGCACGTCAACTCAGGCAAGTCCAAAGTTGCGATAAACGGTAACTGGCGATTAGGGTCCCTCAAACTCTGGGTCTATAAACCAGCCCCTGGAGGAGGATATCCTAGATAACTAGGAATTGGAATTGCATTTGGGATATTCTGTCCTCCTGGAGAACCAGGATTAACCAGACCATACTGGGGTTGTTGAGGTTGTTGATATGTATACCCAGTGTACGGTTGATATTGATAGACTGATTGCTGCGCAGCAGGACCGTATTGGTACTGTCCTTGGTACAGTTGTTGAATAAACTGAGGTTGAGTGGTGACAACCATACTTAAACCTGGTTGTCCTACAGGCATCTGAACCGAAGTGTGGACCGTGGGTCCAGACTGAGGTAAAGATGTCTGAGGAGTAGATACAAGTACAGTAGAAACCGGAGCTGTCGATACTCCAGAAGAAGGTGGGGTAGATGCAGCAGATGTTGCAGTAGTTACAGCAGACGTTTGAGGCGGAGTACGAGGTGTACTAGGCCTAGACTGAGAAACTACAGAAGGTGCAGAAGTTTGAACAGTAGACTGGACAGGTTGCTGGAGTGAACCAGAAACCAAGGGTTGTCCAGTTTGAGATGACAACTGCGCATTCGGTTACAAGACTTGTTGGGATTGAGATGGATCCCACACTAAATTCGTTCCGGGGTATGGACACATAACAGGTTGAGAATATTGAGGACCATAACCGGGTTGAGGGTAGGGTTGATAATTCAACGATACATTTCCAGATCCTTGAACATATGATTGACCAGAAGGTGGTTGGTAACCTTGGGTTGGGTACTGACCTTGGGGTTGATAACCCTGAGGCACGTACTGATACTGGGGTTAACCTTGAGGTACATATTGATACTGAGGTTGACCTTGAGGTACATATTGATACTAAGGTTGACCTTGAGGTACATATTGATACTGAGGTTGACCTTGAGGTACATATTGAGTCTGGGGTTGACCTTGAGGAATGTACTGTCCCGTAGGTATGTACTATCCTTGAGGTTGTCCCCTAGGCGCAAACTGAGTACCTTGAGGTTGCCCACCAGGCACAAACTGGGTACCTTGAGGTTGCCCCCTAGGCACAAACTGGGTACCTTGAGGTTTCCCCCTAGGCGGTGACTGGCCACCTTGAGGTTGAGGATTGGGAATAGAACCTGACATCATGAGAATATCTTCTACACTCAACGGTTTAATACCATTATTTCTAGTTAATAACCCTTGTTCAATAGGTTGAGGAGATGCTCCCGAAAAAGTACCAGAAATGGACTGATACCCAGCGAGAACAGAAGGACCGCCGTACAAAAAGGCTTCCGAAGATTGAGAAACATGGACGATTGTTTTGACATATTTAACGGAGGATAGTAACCTCTAGATGTTGGGTGATAAGAAATACGAGGTGGTGAAAAACTTAGTCCCGGGTTTTCCAAAAAATTAGTCAATGAAAGATACCAAGCACTGCTCCTAGGTGCACTGTAAAAGATTGATTCACACTCCCTAAGTTCTATAACAGGTCGATCTTCAGGAATAGGAATGCCTTCTTCTTTTTCCGAAATAGCAAGTTCTTCAATAGCTATTAGTCCAGAAGGAAAATTTTGGGTAATTATTCTTTCTACCCTAGGTGAACTGAACTAGGACTACTAGAAGCTGGAGAGGCAAACCCCGATATTGGAGTAGCAGTAATTTCAGATTCGGATTCAGATATTTCAAATTCTTCACCTATATCACTAGTAAATGAAACACTACCAATAACTTCTGAAACAGATACAGGTTGCGTACTATAATCTGTTATTAACACTGAAAAATCAAGGTATACCACCAAAGAAGACTCTCCTCTTTCAGACGACCCACTTCTACTATCTTTAGGAGTTACCAGGGCTCGTATCCCTTCAGGCTGGCTTGGTGAAAACTCAAGAGGTTGGCCCTGAAGTCTACGGGACTTCCTCGGTAATTCAGCCACGGTTAAAAACTTTTAACTACTTCACACGAAAACAAAGTAAAATCTCAATGAAAACCACCTAAAGCCTCTAAAGAACCAAACAAATTGAATCACACGCCTAAAGAATCTAAGAGATCAATCACACACAAACTGTAACTTTCCGCACTGAAAACACTAGTTGGTGATGAAATCCAACGTCGCAGAGTTCGATACAGAAATAGCGGTTGGAACAGTTACC